>JACCPG010003807.1:0-84866 GCA_016069955.1 Drepana arcuata
AACAAGCATACGGCCCACCTGATGGGAAACGGTTACCGTAGCCTATTTACGCTCACGATACCGAAGTATCACTTGCGCGTTGCCACTCTGTGTTCGCAAAGTTATAGTGTGTTGGCAGCATAATGGGTTTAATCCCTCTACTTCCAACACAATGTAACAATCCTCCCCCCTCCCTAAAGAGCTCCCCATCCCCATCATCTGCTATTATTTAAAGGGACTTCCTATACATTTATGAATCTGTCTCTTTCGCACTCCTGAATGCTGATGGTATTATTACCATCAGACATCATAAGACAGATCAGACTTAAAAAATAATTACTCTCATTTATTTATTAAAGAATAATCATCATGATTTATTATCACGCGTCCTTTAAGGCGTAGGCAGACAGTAGAGCGCCAGTTCTCTTTAGTCTTACATACCTCTTTCGCTTCATGCACATTCATCAGTATCTTCATATTAAAGAAAAAAGTGTACATAATAATTAAGCATCCCAATTATAATATACAACGCATATTTTCATACCACTAATCTAAAACCTACACAGTCAAATTAATATCTTCCCAAAAAGTGTAGAGAACTCAAGAAAAAGTGGGGTAATTATTGTGTCGATACACGCAGAAGAATCACACCTACGATTCCAATTAAATTACATTTAAACTAAGCGAGAAATTAATTGATTTAGGACTTAACAAGGTTAAAAGCAAAGAGTGAAGTAATATAGTAACGTAACGTAAGTATTGAACGTTATTTATTGAACAGAACGTATTGACCAGTAGTATTGTACATACGTACATACATATCATCACGCCAAGTCCCTAACGGGGTAGGCAGAGTACATAACTCTTTCGCTTCGTCCACATTTATCATTCACATGCTCGTCGGTTTCGAGTACTCTTAACGTTCCCGTCCTTGAGCGTCCGATCGATTTGATCCAGGTAGTTGGAACGTGGCCTTCCTCTGCCTCTTCTTGCACACATACACACTAGTATTGTAGGTTGGTGAAACCGAAAGCTCTATTTTTATTTTTTATAAGCTATACAAATAAATACAGATGGAGTTTTGTAATATTAAAATAGCCGCTTTTAACTTAATGCATATAAAAGTATACCAGGAGCATATACCCAAAATTTTTTTTTAAAATATTGCCTATCAGTCTCTTTGTTCCGACTAATCTCTGAAACAGCTGGACCGATTTTGATGGGACTGCCACTGGTAGATGTTGAAAGGAGTAACTTAGGCTACATTTATTTTAGAAACTGAACAATATTATTTGATCAATTACATTTAAGAAGAGTTCAGTGACATACACACGCACTGAAGAAATACATACATAAAGATTTTTTTTCACTCGAGTAAAGCTAGGCGGGGCAACTAGTATTCATATAATCATAATTCTAATTACATATTTTAAACCAGACGCTCCCCTCTCTGGAGATGAATGTCAACGTCTACGACACAGTCATATACTACATAACTGTTTTTTTTTATTATATAGGATTTTATTTATAGAAGATCCTATATAATAAAAAAAACATTAATATCTTCATAAATGCACGGCGGGTTTAATTACTCTAAGCGTTTCCATCCCTGAGCGGCCGATCAATTTAAACTACGCAGATGGATAATATTCTAACAATCATTTATCTGTACGTATTGCGCAAGCGATCGAGCAATAATTTTCAAGCCTCTCGAGCTCGAGTGTTGACCCTTAAGTAATTTAATCAGCGTTAATTTACGTTATTTATATACTATCATTACTGGTCATATATTTTCACAGCTACGAGCCTGTAGAGCTATGCCGGTTGCTGGCTGGACGTGTTACAAACTGCAGGTGGTAGATATCCCACTGTGCTATGGAATCCACATCATAAATACTGATGTTATTATAGTGGAAAAGGATAGGTAACTTATCTTTTGAACAGGCTTCAATAAACGGCCTTCTGCAGCCCATAATAATAATTAGTACTCAGAAGGAAACGAGCAATAAAATGGAGAAGACATATAGGTGGCTAATGGATAGTATGCATAGAAAAACTTGGCCAAGGAAAGGAAAGCATTTACGGAAATGCAAATCTATCGAAATATTTTTTGACTGAACGCTAAATTTGGTTATAAGCGTCGTTGGTTCTTTATTGTATTCTTACAGGAAGATTCTTAAAAATTGCTAATAAACACAACACATTTGTTTTAATTACCTATCAACCAGACAGTAGTTCAGGTAGTAGGTATGACATTTGAGATAATCAACAAAAAGTGTGCATCACGCCATTGACATCAAATCAACCAGTGCGAAAGGGACACATGTATAGACGTCATATACATCCCTCTCTATACACAGTGATGATTATTGCAAAAATAAGTCATGATAAGGCATACCAAAACTGAGGTAGAGCGAGACATCCCAATATTTTGAGACTAAGCGAATCCAACAATATTTAACCTCCAACATACGACGGTATGTTGGAGGTTAAATATTGGTGATGACGATCACAGAACATGTGTACACGAAAGTTGATTTTATAATTTCGCATAAGCGACGCATAAACCCAGCTATTAAACCAAGCGGACCATGACTCTTCGAAGACGGGTTAAAAATTATGCAACGCAAATACTTTCTGCTATAGCGCAAACTGAACGGTACGAACGTGGTTTCCATACGCTTAATAGAAGATAATATCTGTGCTTCTCGATTTCAACCGCTTTAAATATGACTGCTCTACTCCCTTGGGTAGTAGCATAGATATTAGATAGGCTAAAAAGCCTTCAAACTATAGCCTGGATGGCTTTCTTTATCGAATTTGTAGTTCCGCGTTTTTAAACAAATTCTGTCTCTTTATAATAGGTACGATTAAATATTATCAAGTCTCGATGCAAGCAGTAGCAAAGGATAATTTCAGAAGTAAATCTGTCTTTGGAATAACTTTACCTAGCTACTGAGAACATACATGAATCATAAGCCGACAAAAAACAAGAATTTCAAGGAATAATGTCACGTGATGATAAATATTTTTCCTCGAGTCGTAGAAAATTGGGTTAATCTTCATTCATATGTAACTAAACGAATCGTCCAGTCTTAAACGTGACTCCAACCTAAATTAATGTAGCCCACGATAGATGAAAACCCATCATACTGGATAGGAGACGACTACCAGGAATATATTTTACAAAGGAACAGCCTTTGATCTCTACATTATTTGTGACATTACAGAGAGAAGAGATATATTTTCATTTATCAAAATTATTCTGTAGGAAGTGGTGAGTAAAGAAACCAACAATTTGGGACATTTCTACACTTACTCGGATTCATTTCACAAATATCTGTGCTCAATGGGGATTGAGCTGCCATCGAGCTGTTCTAAAACTCTTAAAACAGGACCACTTCCCGGTACCAGGAAGTCAAGTAGTTGTCACGGATGACGCAGAATGTCCAACAGATAAACTCTGGCATTATGTACGATAGAGTATGCAAATATCAACATTATGAGATCGGTCACAGAAACGATTGGTTATCGTACGTGCAAATTGCAAACGTTACGACACTTGTGAAATTCGAAACTTTACTTTTACTAGCAAGCTCGAATTTAAGCCACACTAAAATATGGGTCTTTTTAAATATCTATCCATTCATTAATATTGACTGGTAGGTCGCATATTAAAAATATAGCATTGTCTTGTACAAGAGCTAAAGACTGACATCTAAATTTGAAAAACCCTACATACATAAAAAAAATTGAAAGTGAGTTTGTCGGTTACGGTTTCGAGACTAAACTACTCAGCCGATCATTGAGGTTATTTGCATACACGTTGTCAGATGTACAGAAAAGTATTTTATTCCGAAAAACATAACTTTTCTAATACCTAATGGAAAATTATGAAAATCCGAATATTTCTGTTAGGATTGGAAATAGCCCTCTAGATATATATAATAACACACATTATGCCGCATCTCCCACTAGGTAGGCAGCGACAGTAGAACACCAGTACGCCATCTAAACTAAGCTGGATCTAAAATGGCGCATTACCACCAACACCGTGACCTGATGACGCCACCGCCTACACATAAGCCTTTTACTCCATTCAAGTACAACTGCTTCTGTACCTGCTCATACAAGGCTGTTCGCAGGTGAACGGACGGTCCTTGCCTATTGAGCCTAAGATTAATGTTGTTTGTTACTTGTGCAGAATTACTTGAAAGTTGTTATTAGAAAACGCTGTTCGCAAAACAACTGGCTTGGACCAGGGTGTGACTGTAAAGATGAAGGAAGGCATGTTACACGACACAGATATACAGAGCGAAAGTGTGCAAGAAAAGGCAGAGGAAGACCACGTTCCAACTACCTAGATCGAATCGATCGGACACTCAAGGACGATAACGTCCGGCAAACATTTATGAAGTGACGAACTTGGACGAAGCAAGATCCATAAATCTAGTAAAGACTGGCTCTTTACTCTCTCAGCCTACCCCATGAGGGGAAGTGTGATGCTACATAACAGTGTTTAAATTACCAACCACAATAGCAAGAACTGTCCCATTCGTGCCACATGTGCAGTGGCGTAGAAATAGAAACTCATTGCTGAGTCCGTTGAAGCACAGCCTTTGTGAGTTGATTCGACATCAAACAGTGCAGAAAAGGCCCTGAAACCATCATTCAAATGCGGTACAGTGACTTTCCCACACTGGCCTACATTACACATTGTTATACCCTATCATCAAAGAGAGCGTATACAAACAGAACATTATATTTTTCCCGGTCAATACATTACAAGCTTTAACGCTGAAGGAAGATATCTTGAGATTAATGTAGAAACCGGTATATGTTTCAGAGAAAACTCATCAGTCTCATCACACAAATTTTCGTATGTCTAATATTTGTAGGATAATGAAGTTGAATCAAAAAACGCAAAAAAATTGGCAAAAAGACAAAAACAGTCACATAGCCACTAGTTATTTGTCAGTCAGTAATAAGTTTTAGTTGACCAATATGAAAACACATGGTACGTGCAATAATTAAAATGTTAAGGATTTTATTTAAAAAGAAAACATAAAATAATACTTCATTACAAGACAGCGTAATAAACTAACAATTGTGAATTTGAATCGGTGTCAGATGCTAATCATAGTTAGGTAACTGAATGAATGAGTAGTTTACGTTTGTTAGATCACACCACACGCTGTGTTAACAGTACAAAACTTGTGTATTACGGATATGTAGATCTACCCACACGCGATTACACCGAGCTAAGAATAAAATAAATTAGAACAATACCCAATCAACATACGAATTTTGCCAAAGTATTATTGATGAACAGCTGAATGAATCGAAAGTGACTTCGAACAATTCCACACAAATTAACCTAGTCCCAAAAAAAGGAACGCCGCCGGAGATATATTTTAGGTGCCGACGTGACTGATGGCGAGCCCATCGCCGTTTCTCAAGCACGACTATACATACGCCTTTGAATTTCTTCTCTAGCAAATGCAGATTTCCTCTCGGTGATTTCCTTCACCGAAAAGCTCGTGTTGTGACTAATCACTGAACTTAAGTTCAAAAAAACTCATTGGTACAGTCGGGATTCGAACTTGCAATTATTGTGTCGCAGGCAACTAACCGAACCGCTCGACCACCACGGCTCTTAGTTAGTAAAAATAATATAAACGTCAACAAACCAAGCCAACGGTTAATTTGGTAGCGAATGGCGTGGTCATCATATTTATGACATTAGAAATAGGTTAAAGACACAAATAAGTTCACAAAGATGTTAAACTTTGACCAGCTATCGCACCGAGTGAAAGCCACTTTCGCAAGACTTGTCCACGACACGTACAAATACTCATGTTCACGGTGTGACCCCTATGCGCGTGAATCCATACATGTAGTAGTAACGTAGTCTAATACGCCAAATGTAACGAAACGCATAGTACCCACACCCACTTTCCCTCAGAGATATATTTTAGGTGCAAACGTGACAAATGACTAGTCCATCGCCGTTACTCAAGCACGACTAAACGTCTCTGAATTTCTTGTCAAACGGTTTATGCAGGTTTCCTTCACAGTAAAGTACGTGGTGTGACTATTCACTGTACTTAAAAACGTTCGGAAAAACTCATTGGTACTGTCGAGGTTCGAGTTTGCAACCTACTATGTGTTGCAGGCAACTACTCAAACAACTCGGCTACGACGGCCTTAAAAATCATTGATTGTTAAATAACCTAATTTTATTATACACCAGCACGTGGTTATAATATGGAAACAAACGTTAGCGATTGAAACAATTGAATTTAGACATTATCGTATAACACTTAGTGAATCCAAACCCGAGTGGTGGCCGAGTTGGTGGCCGAGTGGTTCGAGCAGTTGCCTGCGACACAAAGATCGCAAGTTCGAATCCCGACTGTACCAATGAGTTTTTCTGAACTTAAGTACAGTGATTAGTCACACCACGAGCTTTACGGTGAAGGAAAGCATCGAGAGGAAACCTGCATACGTCTGAGAAGAAATTCAAAGGCGTATGTATAGTCGTGCTTGAGTAACGGCGATGGACTCGCCATCTGTCACGTTGGCACCTGATATACCTCTGGCGGAAAGTGGGTGTGTGGGTATTACCTACACACCTCTGCCTACCCCTTCGGGGACCCTTGTGGGAAGGCGTGAGGAATCCAAACCCCTATCCAACGGTTATCTCATCATTATTTAAGAGTGAAAAAGGGTCAGATTGTAAGATAACACGTAAGTCTGTCGCAAAACACGAATTATGATTACAATAGCACGTCGTGGCAAAGCCCCTGTTCTTTATTGCTTATCAAGCAACGCGCATGAGTCATTCGATTTTATCACCAACATAATTAACACAATCACTTCGAACTCATAGGTATTTTCTTAGTTTTCTGCACACGAATAAAACAACCTCATTAGTTGGAGATTGCAATGAAGAGATTCGAAAGGTAACTGGCGCAAACGAGGGTGTGATTGTAAATATGAAGAAAGGTATGTTACGTTGCTTTAGAATGGTGCAATAATACAGTACAAGCACAAATACACTTCTCATCAGAAAAATCGAAACGCTTTACAAGTTTATGTTTTGTAAGGATTATCAGAAAAATGTGTATATATTTAGGAATACACGTCAAATGTCGTTTAATAGTGGGTATAACTCACTACAAGAACTGGTGCTTTACTCTCGCTGCCTACACCTTGAGGGGGTCGGCGTGATGATCCGTATGTATGAATTAACAGTATTAATTGCCGCCTATTGCAGTTAGCCCTAGGTCGACTTTTTATAAAAACAAATGTAGTTATAATCTCGGTTATAAGCAGCATCCGTTGCAAATCTCATTGGCGCGTGTTTGTAAAACGATCTGAAACTCACAAACGTTTACAATATTCCTAGGACAATATCCATGTAATTCGTTGCGAAACGAAACGTCACAATAGTTACAACCATGCCTTGTTTTTGATGAAAAGCCACGTTTTAATTTGGCCACATTTGGTGATGAATACACATCGATCTATGACGTATAATGTTTGCGCAAGTGTATACTTGATATAGGGGAATTAATAATAATAAACCGCTAGGTGAAATAAAATGCGTAGGTCTGCCATGTCATGAGCATCATGTACATTTTAAGTATCATCCCGTGGATATTATTGCAACCCCGGCAACAATGGCGCACGAGAAAAATATATATAACACTAGCTTTCTCCAGCTTCGTTTTGTAGAAAAAATTAAAGTGCCTGGAAGCCTTGAAGTAATTTCGAATAAGTATCAGAGTTCGTACCAACCATTCTACAGTATCACTATATAGTACCATTCTATAGTACCATTATTCAATATCTTTAACATTCGTGAGTTAAGATTGTGCAACATGGTCAAGCAAAAAGGTGCAACATGGTCAAGTAGATAACCTCAACATTGAAATGAGAACAAAATAAGCCCTTGAATGTATTTCAAAACATCTCCAATCGATCGAAGCACTCACAAATTGAGACTCTCTAAAGATAGTAAAGAAAAAGGAACTGAATATATTTTTTTATAAATAGTACCTTAAACCAATTAAAGAAACAGGTATGTATTAAGAAACTCGTGACAAACTGTATTGAAGTTGTTGAAACTTGAATCTAAACCGAGGAGTTTCCGGTTTTACGATCGGTCACGAGAGTAGTTAGATAGCGCCCGTACATTACTGTTATTATCATCGGTTAAGCTGCGCGCGCGCATAACTTGGGAGCGGTTATCGGTATAGTTCAAGTAACTATATGAGAGACTTTGGGATAGGAGGAACATCGTTAACCTTATCGCCCCAATAGAACATGTTTACAAAACAAAACATATAAAAAAAACCAGAGCCTTAACCACCGAGCATGTAAAAAGTGTGTGATGAAAGTGGATGCAACGACAGTGGCATGCAATGACAGTCTGTACGTTCGTGAAGTTAACAATGATCAAAGAAAGCCACAGTAGAGAAGTACTGATAAAAGTAGCAACGAGTCTATTAATAAGCCACACTTTAAAATAACTTTAAATACAAATGATTCCCCCTCATATAACGCAGCTCTCAATCAACAGCACCATAAATAGAGCAAAGCCCCGGAAACCAAGCACACCAGTTAATAGCCGCGACTGTTAACCTGGAACTCATTATGCTAAAATTGGACCACTCCTCTTCAACTAATGGAATTAGCCACTCGAGATAAACTGGCCAATGTAGGTCTGTGTAGTATAGTGCATGTATTTTGGGAACATCAGAACCAATTGAGATGCGAACCTAAATGACCAATTGATATCCTCATATATTTGAACATAAATCTAGCTATTGAATAAAAGCGTACCCGAACATAATTCCAGAAAATCGTGGCCTGTAATTACTGCATGCATGTTGAACGTAGGTACTCGTGAGCGACTCGGCGTGATAATATGAATAATTCTACGAACGAATCACGTCGCAAAAAGAACACAGCTAATTAAAAGGGAAATAATAAACAAATTATTATATGCAGAAGAGGTTAGGATATCAAAGCTAAAGATGAACGAAATGATGAAACACGCAACGGTTTATAATAAAGAATCTATCCACAACACATCGGCTAGCGCAGAACGTGACTAACCTTGCTACGTGCATCGTTACGACTCCATCATTCAACCACAAAATATAATATTTCCAAAGTAATAAATTCTTCTCTTAATACAGCAAAACAAATATGCATAACCTTGAACCATATAATTTTATTATATATAGTACGACATTCATGTAGTTTTCTTTTAAACCAGATATCATTAGTAGCTTAATTTAAATGAGCAATTTTAATGTTCAAAACAAAAAAAAATGTAACACGAAAAAAGCTTTTGTGGTTCACATCGAGAGGAAACCTGCATACGCTTAAGAAGGAATTAAAAACGTATGTATATAGTCGTGCTTGAGTAACGGCGATGAACTCTGTGCCATCTGTCACGTTGGCACAGTGTCCGGGCTGATGAAGCGTTATTTAGTATGGATTAAATAACGAAATCTGCAATAGTTAAATTGACTTCAACGTGCATTAGAACAGGTGTATAAATGTATAATCAACTCCCTCGAAGATCCGGAGACCACAAACATTGCGACGACTAATAGCTATAGAAATATACACCAAACAAAATGTATTCTAAAACCATTAAGAATAGAGGCGACAATTGATTGGATAGAAATATGGAAAACAAAAAATATTGTGTCACGCTCTAGGAACCCGACCACGGAAAGAGTCAGATACCAAGAACTATTTTATAATATAGTCCATAAAGTTGATATAATCGAAATAGACTGGAATGTTCAAAGAAACATGATGGCTACAGCGATTGTACAAAATAAACGAGGAATGTAAGTTCTGGATGTGGCCCGCGTTTTCATATCACGTAAAATCGGATGTAATTTGTAATTTTTTTTCTGGAATAAATTATGATTTTTTTGTGTTAACCCAGCTGAGAAGGCATGTATCTCTGTGCCAAATTTCACCCAATTCTGCTCAGTAGATTTTCCTTGAAAGAGGAACAAACATCATCTCAAACTTTATCACTAATATTAGTAGGATTATTTCTCCGCTCCCTTGGGTAGATATATTAAGTATTAAGTAGCTATATTAAACTAAACATGTGAATTCTCTTTAATCGCTATATTGTATTGGTGTAAACTGCATGAAAATTTGTTCAGTAGTTTTTGAGATCCCAAATAGACAAAACAGACAGTCGTGACGGGGATCTTTTTTAATAATACGTAGTGAAGTTCTCATTACGTATTCCGTTGAGATGCTATCTACGGGAAATGCACTTTCTTCCACACCTGAGAATACTATTGGGAATACAAAAGAAGGTGAAATTTGCAATCAAATAGATTATTTGACCGCTTTTAGTTAGGTCCGTTTGCTCCGCGTTGAATGAAAACTAATTTGAACACGATCAAATTGAAAATTAACATCCGAATCGCAACAAAGAAATTCATCTAGACAGCAATACTTTTGTTTTGTGTTAACGAAACAATATAAACACAGTATGTACATCACCAATATTAACAATACCTCATGCATAATTCACTAAGATAGTGAAAGTGTTTGATCTTGTTCTGAACTTAATGTCGCAAGCGATGACTATCTTCCTCACGATAATGATTATTATTCACACCACGAGCTTAACGGTAAAGGAGAACATAGATAGGAAACCTGCATACGTTTGAGAAGAAATTCAAGGACGAAGGTATAATATAGTCGTGCTTGAGAAATGGCGATGGATTCGCGTTCTATCACTGGCATCTAATAAATATGTGTACGGCTAAAACACGACACCTTCCGCGTACCCCTTCAGACCCTTGTGCGAACACGTGGCGAGATGATTTTATTAATCACAATTGTATACCTGCAAACGTATGAGTAAACGACACAACGCTAGCTACTACGTTTCTTAAACATCAAATTCCGCATTGTCAGTGAAAGTCTTTGTGTTCGATCTATACCAATAAGAGGAATTTGCTTGATTGTTTGAACGCACTAGTCTTAAACATTATTAAAAAAAAATTATTGGATATACATATACGTTGTAAATAATACATTTTTACGTCGGGTATAGTAAGTAAATTAAAAATAGTGTTACTGCTGCAATTGTAATGTCATACTGTGTAATGAAATTACATTCTTAAGTAGAGCATGCTATGTCTGACATTTACCAAGTACATACATACATACATACATATCATCACGCCAAGTCCCTAACGGGGTAGGCAGAGAGTATAGAGCGCCAGTTCTCTCTAGACTTACATACCTCTTTCGCTTCTTTCACATTCATCAGTCTCTTCATACATGCTCGTCGGTTTCGAGTACTCTTTACCAAGTAACATACAATAAATCGTGTTTTCATGTGACAATCTTTGAGAACTAAATCTGCTTACTATTTAGTCTTTCCTCTAAAGGTAATATAGAATCTGTGGGCCAAACATTGTAATGGCTGGGTTGGACGACCGCTATGCGCCACATCCATTCACACAGAGCGAAGAGGGTATTGCACCCCTCAAGTTCACAGTTAGCCTCGGGGTTGGCGATGCGACGTCGACGATCGCGTAAGGGAGCGAAGTATAATAATATCTGTACTGCAACATGATTGCAGAGAAAATTATTTTCACTCACAAAGCGGTAAGTTACAATATGTGCTGTAAAAAGATACAAAGAGACGTAGTAACACGCAGCATCGCTGGGTTAACCAGAATTGATATCAAAACATAATACGATCATCAGTTAGTAAACATATAGCTGACTCCAAAGTTAGCGGAGGAGCTTGTAGAGTAAATAGAGCATGTATGTATGTAAGTACTCACACGACACAAACAATGATGTTACAACTGCACCCAACACACCTGATATCAAGTCAATCAAGGAAATCCATTCTCACGTACATTACACGCAACTTGAACACGTATTACACAATCCCATGAATTACTGGAACACTACATAAAATCAGTCTTTCGGTTTGACATGAAAATTATTGCAACTGCTTTATATATTGCACAGTTATACTGCTGAGCAGCGTAGGTCGCAGGACCGTTTGGGGATATTGATCTGAGCCCTCGCGCGCTGCAGTGACAGATATATATCTAAGGTCAATATGTGTACTCCGTGGTGATTATCTACACGACATAACATTTGATGATGTTTTGTGTCATGTTTGTGTGTGCGGATAACAATCAGCTGTTGAATACAGTGGTGGCACACAGGATGCGTGCGAGCGGGTGAGCCGCGCGCGACTGACTGACTCGACTCGCTCGCTAGTCGTGGTTTGTTGACGAGCTGGGTGCCGGCACGAGTACCCCACGGTATCGGCCCGTTACCTACACATGGACGTACTACGGAGATACGTAAACAAACAACGCGTCTTTAACTCATCTCCGCCTTGTTTGGCTGACTTGTTTAAATAACATGCAAGAGACCATCTAGAAACTAATTTTTTGAAGAGCAACTCAAGTAAAATAGTTTTGTTTTGTGGACACTCAGATGAACATACACGAGTCAAATCAGAGAAAGCTTCTCATGACGTATAGGGAGTTGGAAGAGATTGGGCTGTAGAGAAGTAAATGGAAGGTATTGCATCAGGGACGCCGAGAACAGTCCAGATATTTGATTTGTGACGGTACTACGTAAACGATGGTGTGATCTAACAGATGTGCAAAACTAGCAGATAAAAAATATCAAGAAGCATTTGGGATCAATGACTTCAATGACACAGGCCAGGTCAAAGTAACGGACGGTGTAACAATTGCCACGAAACAAGCAGACTAGGGAACAATGCAAACAATACCCCAATCTTATGGACTTCCGTAAAGCAAAACGCAATCCTGGTTGTGTCACTTTTTAATACCATTGCAGCCACTTGCGACACCTTGAGATATTTACGAGCAAATGTTGATAAAAAGACTAACGCAAACCTTAATTGCGAAACCGAGAAATATGTACAACAGATTATGATATACATGCTTAGGTACAGACTAATGGCGGATTTACATATTTGGCACAGAGTAGGCTATTAAAATCAATACACCCCTTTACAGATAGCTTCCTCTACAATTCATTAGCCCTATATAAAACCATAACAGTATACAATTTTGTTCAATTAAATATTTATATTTCTGTCAGCTTTGTCATCAAGTCCGACTTTGGTGCGACATGAAAGCTAATTTAATAATATTTAAGCAGGAAAGGTAGAAGGAAACAGATTAAGAACAAGATTAACATACGTACATGAGTAAGGTTAGTGATAAAGTGTCTCTCATGACGTATGGGGAGGTTAAAAAGATTGCACTGGACAGAAGCAAATGAAAGTAATTGCATCAGAGACGATTTACAATTATTATTATTACATAGAGTGTCTCATTGTGGACAGAGCATCTGCCGGTGTCTATTCACCGAGTGACCTTTGGGAGTCGTTTTGCTTGCCTTTGGTGAACACGTGCGCTTGCAAAACATCTCAACGGGACCTATTTAAATACCACGGAGCTTTGACATTTAGGTATCGCAATGGGAGATGGCTAGGCATTGGCCTCAGGCATTGGCTTAATAAATTGTTCTAAATGTCAAAATGTAATGAAACAGTTCCGGACAAAAATATTTATTAGCATGTTACTTTTATTTGTAAAAAAAAATACATATCTTTAAATAAGGGTTATCTGCTTATTGCCGGAGATGTATGGAGAGACTGACGCCGCTCCTCGAGCATAACTCAAACTACGTACTACGTACATATTTTTAAAACATATGTAGGTTTTAAGTTAAGGTTGGTAGTGTGATTATTTCACTGTATGTACTTAAGAGTTCATTAAGGACCAAATTGTCTTAGACTCACTGGGATTCTAAACAGAATTCAGGATTTTGCAGGTGACTATTCAAGCGACATAAGTAAGAACTAAAATCAAAACTCATATTCTAACGGATAAAGATGTTTTTTCGAACGAACCTAATTGTGGGACTGCTATCACTCGACGTGGAAAAAGTGGTCGTGACTTATAGCAAACGTGGGAAAAACGCGTGGGTAAGGTACGTCACGATCTGCTTTTTATTTATGTTCGGTAAATCGGAGCGTAGACAAAGGGCCGTCGATAGATACCGAACGAAATACTTGTAAAAACAAACGGTTCATCACCTTCCCACGGTATCATGTTCATATAGGTATAGTTATTAAAAAAACTTACTCAGGTGGAGAAATATTCAAATGAGGAATTGAGAGTACATACCTGAAACAAGAACAGAAATAAGTTAATTAAAAAAAATGCATAACACGTTGTAAATAATAAAGACAAGTGAAAAAAGATTGAGGAAACAGATATATAATGCGAACATGTTCTGAAGAGGAAGAGGCAGAGGCGTACCAACTATCTGGATCAAAACGATCGAACTCCCAAGATAAGGAACTTAGAGTGGACCCGGTCAGGACTTAAAAAAGAGACTAATGAATGTGGACGAACCGAAATAAGTCAAGAGAGAACTGGCACTGTACTCTTCTCTGTCGTGTCGGCGGGACGATATCTATGTAATATATAAAAAGACAGACTACCTATCTACCCCGTGTGGGGTCATTTATAATACATATCCAATTTTTTTTTTTATTCAACAAAATTTTGATTGGCAAACAAGCATACGGCCCACCCGATGGAAAACGGTTACCGCAGCCTATTCACGCTTACAATACCGAAGTATACTTGCGCGTTGCTACTCTGTGTTCGGAGAGTAGTACTGTGTTGGCAGCATAATGAGACTAATCCCTCTGCTGCTAACATAATACTACAATCCTCCTCCCACCCCAAGGAGCTCATTACTGGAAACCTTATTCACCGCGTAGGCGGTGAGAGGGGGTCCTGCCCCAGTCGGGCAGCTCCAAATTCGAACGGGAACCCGTTATGCATTAACTCTCTTTAAATTAATCTCTCTTTAATATTAAATCGGTAGCCCACAAATTTCGCCTATATGATACATTAACCTACATCGAAATCGTAACTCAAAGCATATTGCGTTTGTAACCGATACGAAACCAGTGCACAGTGAGTCAGAATTACCGCTACACGCACATCTGTTGAAACCGAAAGTCGTAACATTTGTAATGACGGTTTTTGTTCACACTTATGTTTTAAATAATAGAGATCATATTATTATACAATAAAATACTCCACAGTATTGATAAGATAAATTGTACGAGTTTGACATGTATTACAGGGTTAATATGTCAAGGCGGTTTTGTTAAAGTTTATTATTGACTATACATTGCATAACACATATAATTAATTAGCTCGGTGCTGTTCCTCTTGTCTAACAAATATTTTCCCGAAATTAAGTACAGTAATATTACACCACGTTGTTTGATGTAAAGAAACACATCGCGTGGGAATCTGCATATGTTTCAGACGAAATTCAGACATGTGAGCCATGCCTGAGAATCAGTGGCAGATTGAAATAAATAATAAATAGATAAACAACTGTGGCCAACAAAATATGTATATTTCTGGCGTAAACAAGGCGCTGTTATACCTCCGACTATCTTTATGGGGACTCTTAGTGGGAAGTGAAGATAAAATGATAATATAACGTTTAAGGGACCGTATGATAACAAAACTAAAAATTGATTTAAACGTACGGATACTTCAATACAATTCGGATTATAAAGACTGTCTAGACTGGAGACATTCTTATTAAATGCAAATAAGAATGAATTTTAAGACAGCAGGCTCTTGAGATCCAAGAATAACATTTTACATTACAGGAAGAGCCGTGAGGGCTATTCCTAAGCCGCATACCAATGTACTTACTCTGTCTAGAGTCTAGACTAAGTCTAGACTATTTTGTCCCAACGATTTTGGAACTATGGCCAACGGATGGGGATCGATAGTGTCTGGGGGAAACTGTAGGTAAGGGATATAAAGAAAATACATGTCTAATTACATATCATCACGCCAAGTCCCTAACCGGGTAGGCAGAGAGTATAGAGCGCAAGTTCTCTCTAGACTTACATACCTCTTTCGCTTCGTCCACATTCATCAGTCGCTTCATACATGCTCGTCGGTTTCGAGTACTATTAACGTTCCCGTCCTTGAGCGTCCGATCGATTTGATCCAGGTAGTTGGAACGTGGCCTTCCTCTGCCTCTTCTTGCACACACTTTTGCTTTGTATATCTGTTTCGTCAATATTTCTTCACTCATCCTTTGTATGTGTCCAAACCAACGTGTCTAATTTATACATCTTATCACTGCGGAAATTAGTACACTAGAGGATATTTGTTCCTCTTTAATGCAAAAACTACGGAACAAAATTAGATGAAATTTGAGATTTGCACAGAGATAGATTACTACTTGTATTAACACATAAAATTGTGTGACAGTGGTGTTACTAATCACTATACATACATTTAGAAAAACTCATTAGTACAGTCAGAATCCGACCAATCTTTGTGTTACAGGCAACTACTCGAACCAATCCAACCAAAACACGTCTAGAAATTAATCTAAGCATACCGACTGATCGTAAGCATTGTGCCCAAACATTTTGGTACAGTGGCATAAAGTATGCATAGTGGTTGGCAATGCACAAAGATGAAAAATTCACGTTCCAACTGCACCATTATGTTCGGACACGAAAGTTTCCCGGACTTTACACTAGCGCACCAGTGCATAAATAAATGACTGTTACTGGAACATAGTTCTCGGTCTAGCTCGACTTTCCGCATAACCAGATACAATTGAGTATAAACAATCACAATCAAATACAAACATTTGTTTTTTTATCAAGCACTAGTCATTTGTATTTCCTGCAATTCAATATGGTCATAACGGAAGAAATCATCTGACGCCAATACTGCAAGACTAATATGGTACTCTTTAATGATACAAGTTTAATATCGACATGACAACAGACGTCGATACGTAGAGGGGAAGAACGATTTTCGCATAAGATTGTTAGCGACTATTAACTCTTGGTATTTTTCACAGGTGCATACAGATGCCTATGGTTTCCAATATTACTTCGGGCACTAGTTCAGAATAAGTTATTGAGTGAAACCTCCGACTCTTGCAAGTCAAACCAGTAGTACAAAGCTAACCATTAAAATCTGCCAGTCGAGTCCAGCTCCCTAAGATCACAGCCCAGGGCGTTAACTGTGTTTGCATAGCATCCAAGAAGTGCCTGAATTAAAGCCTTTAGCCTCGTTATTGTTCGATTAAGTAGCAAAACACATAGAAAGGATGAGTGAAGAAAGATTGACGAAACAGATAAACAAAGCAAAAGTGTGTGCAAGAAGAGGCAGAGGAAGGCCACGTTCCAACTACCTGGATCAAATCGATCGGACGCTCAAGGACGGGAACGTTAAGAGTACTCGAAACCGACGAGCATGTATGAAGAGACTGATGAATGTGGACGAAGCGAAGGAGGTATGTAAGTCTAGAGAGAACTGGCGCTCTATACTCTCTCTCTGCCAACCCCGTTAGGGACATGGCGTGATGATATGTATGTATGTAAGTAGCAAAAGTTCCAGGAACTAACACTACGAGTATTAGTCGAAAAAATGGCACAGACAGCGGTTTTTCTACTACTGAAACCAAAAGGTGCCGTGGTGGCCTAGTGGTTCGAGAAGTTGCCTGCGACACAAAGATCGCAAGTTCGAATCCCGACTGTACCATGAGTTTTTTTTAACTTAACTAAGTACAGTGATTAGTCATACCATGAGCTTTACGGTGAAGGAAAACACCGAGATGAAACCTGCATACGTCTGAGAAGCAATTCAAAGGCGTTTGTATAGTCGTGCTTGAGTAACGGCGATAGACTCGCCATCTGTCACGTTGGCACCTAAAATATAACTGTGGCGGAAAGTGGGTGTATGGGTATTACCTATATACCTCTGCCTACCCCTTCGGGGACCCTAGTGGGAAGGCGTGAGAAACCAATAGAGCACCTGGTAATGAATGACTCATATTCACGTAGGTAAAAGGCTTAGCGTTACGCAAATACAAATTAACTCGATAAAATATTCAAATATTAAATTTCCGAACGTATACAACCGGTATCCTCACTCAGAACTAACATTTTATTGGTTGTTACTTCACACTATTCCTGTTACCACATTTTATTTGCAACCCAACGATCATGGAGTTAATTAGGTAAGTTCTAGTGGAAGTACTGACGCAACATCACTGGATGGTATAAAAAGAAGTTCCCGCGGCGTCTGTCTCTTCGCGGTTGTCCGCTTCACGTTAAATGCCCCAGTTTGGGATGTTTCTTACTCAACTACACAAATACTACTGAACAGAATTGGATAAAATATGGTACAGAGTTAGATTCTTAGCTGGACTACAGGACATTTTAATGGGTGAAGCTGCGGGGCACAGCTTGTACACATTTACAAACTTGTATACATTTGCAAAGTACATTGGACCTTTATGACGTGACTTTCTACTTAGCGGTCAACGTCAGAGCAATTCATTGCTTCGGATGTAAAACAGTGTTGAGTCACGACGGGTGTTAATTTTCTGGCCGTTATGGGCGTGCGGCGTAGCGTATAGGTACGTCCGTCGAAAGGTTTGCCATATAATTATCACCTTAATCGAATATACGTAATATATCATACGCATTATTACTTTTATTCACCGTCAATATAGCAAAAACATTCGAAGAACGCTATTTGAATAGCAGTCCGGTTTATTATGGCAAAAGTGATTTAAATGCTAAATACTTGTTATTTAAATTCAAATTATTAAGATGTTCCGAAAAAAAAAATTTGACCTCGACGTTTCATTGGCAATATATCGTCTTGTGATTTAGCTATTAACCTAAAGAAAGCATCTTAACAATAATTTCCCTCATGTATGAAATTTTTTACCAAACCGTACAAATTGGTTATTTGATAAGGCTATAAATACGATGGTAAGGACTATCGAAATTGATATTCCAAAGCTATTAAAAAAAAAGTATATACGCCTTTATCACGCCTTCTCATAAGGGACACCGAAGGAGTAGGCAGAGATGTGTCGTACACTTTTCGTCGGACAGTTCATCGCCGTTGCCATGCACGACTATATACGCCTTTGAATTTCTCCTAAAACGTTTGCCTTTACCATTAAGCTCCTGGTGTGGCTAAACACCTTTAGTTATGTTCGGAAAAAACGGCGATGGACTCGCCATCTGACACGTTGGCACCTAATATACCTCTGGCTGAAAGTGGGTGTGTGGGTATTACCTATACACCTCTGCCTACCCCTTCGGGGACCCTTGTGGGAAGGCGTGAGGATATAAAAAAAAAAAAACATTACTATCGTCGGGAATCGAACTGGCAATCTTTGCGTTGCAGGCGACTTCTCAAACCGTGTTTTAATCGTGTTAGTGGGGCGCATACAACCAAGATAGCTCATAAGAGATGATACACGAGTCGAACAAATTGAGACAAGCCAAAAAGTTGTGGTCGGTGAGAATCAGAAGTGTGAAGATAACAATCAGTTTCATTACAAGCGAGAGTGCTGAACACAATAGGTGGGTTTGTGGGGCACTCGTGCGCACTGCGAATAGCGTGCTCGTGTAGCTGTGCGCTATTGTGTAATAATTGTATTATTGCATTGGTGACAGATATAGGTGCGTGATGCGCTGATGAACAAATTGACCAATTCGACATTTTTGGACCAAAACGACAGGATTTGACATCCTGCCTATTAAGAGTATAAATAAGATAGACTATGCGAATAATTGTTTCCCCGTGACATTTAAACATCTGGACGGAATTGGAGGAGTTTTGTCACAAAAATACACGATTAGATGGATTAACACATATGGTGTTTTATTCCAGAAAAATGCAGTTAAAGGATCTATTCATTAATAAAAAAATCCTTGTAAGGATGAAACCGCGATGCACATCTAGACTCATACAGTTCGGGAATAATTTTACAAATAGAGTCGTTTTGTTTGTGTGTACACATTCATGCTAAGAACAATTAATTCGATTTGCTAAAAAGGGTTTTAACAGGTGCAAGAGAGTGGCATCCCTGTGTAAGCGGCTCGGCGACAGTCCGAATATAATTCTGCGCACTGTGGAAGAAAGTGTCAAGGGCCCTATTTTGAAGCATCGGACCAAAATACACGTGGTACCAAACCACCGTGCCCTCGAACGAAAGTCCAAATAAGGATGTCTATAAATTATCATGCTATTACCAAAGGAACGGATAATCAAATTGAACGTAAAAGCTACGCGTGAATAGAAATTCACAATTCATTAAAAAGACTAAGCGTATTCACATAACATGTTATCATAGCTTCGAAAATCCTCAGTCTTGGATAAGCTCAGTGCTGCTTTCATAACAGCGATAATTGAATGGCACGGCAATCTAGATTGCGAACAATGCAGCTCAGAATATTAAAACAATGCGATGACCGAATGAGATTATGACCGAATGAGATTATGACCGATAGCGAGAATAACTCAAATTCTTGACAAACGACGCGTCCATGTAAGGTGGGCAGGTCAGCGATTCTCAACCACTGTCTGAGAGACACATTGGAACTGTGTCACGATTAATTGGTGTGTCGCAAGTCACTGTCATGTGTGTCGCGAGATTTACAAATATGATATCATTACCTGGGGAAATTGCATCTCAGTATTAGTACATAGAATTACAGTATTAAGTATTAAATTCAAATTTATTTATGGCAGTAACGTTTGTGTTTTTTTACATAATTTTTTTTTTGTATTGTCTCTCGTAGCGTGAGTTCCGGAAACTGTTGATACTTAATCGGTCAATGGCGAGACCTAGGCCTCCAGTGTAAAGTGCCTGCGTACTACAACATCTAAGGGTTATCTTATACTCTATGTAAGTACGTCGTGCAGTAAAAAGGTTGAGAGCCGCTGGGCAAGACAATTGGAACGTTGGGGGCCATTAGGGTCAAACAAAAGCCTTCCAAGGTAGAGGAAAGACTACTTGTTGTAAGGTATGAGTCACGCATGTCGATGTTGTGATACGAGGTCAACCACTGAGAGTAGTTGATTATCTTCTGTGGGAAATTTGTTAAGCGTTTAGCGTGCATGATAGTCTATTTTGTAGCCATTGTGTAAACGACATTTTTGCCACTGGAAGAAACAAGTTTTATGTGAACAACTAGTTCTCATTGCAATTATTTTGGAATGTTTAATTTATATCGATTTGTGAGATAATGATAAAAATAATAATAATAAATCCTCACGCCTTCCCACAAAGGTCCCCGAAGGGGTAGGCAGAGGTGTGTAGGTAATACCCACACACCCACTCTCCGCCAGAGGTGTATTAGGTGCCAACGTGACAGATGGCGAGTCCATCGCCGTTACTCAAGCACGACTATACATACGCCTTTGAATTTCTTCTCAGACGTATGCCGGTTTCCTCTCGATGTTTTCCTTCACCGTAAGGCTCATGGTGTGACTAATCACTGTACTTAAGTTCTGTAAGTAATCTGTAAGTACATGTACTGACTGACAAAACAAATAAAATAAGTACTGGAAAATCTACAACTCTTCCACGCCATTCCCACAAGTGTTCCCCTAGATACACCGCTACGGTGTAAGAACAAAGCAGATAGCGAGTCGTTACAAGTCATTCAAGGAATTTATTTTTAAACATATGCAGATTTTCTTCACGATGTTTTCCTTCACCGTAATGTATGTGTTGTGACAAAGATTGAGTCAGAGTTCAGAAACAAAATTAGGTTACCTAACGAGGGTCAAAACTGCAATTTTTGTTTTACAAGGCACCACAAACCTGACTGACTGACTCTATGGGCTGAAAAGGTATGCTTTGAGGAATACCAAACCTATACAAACGTCTTGAGATTATTAGTGTATTTTTATCCTCATTATACGAGTAAATAATGGTGATACTACGCCGAGGACGTTGACCGCGTAGTAAGAGAAAGCTCTGGCAATATGTCATGTCAAACCTCGAATCTTTTGATTGACTCACCCACCTTTGAATATGGAAGAAACGAATCGACAATAATTATAGACGAGCGACAATGTGACAAGATTTATGTCTAATCCATTCTTAAAGTTCTTTGTAATTTATAGCAGTAGGCCATTTCGTTTGTCCAGGTGTTAAAATGATATGGAGAGAAAGTTACCGTGACTTTCATCGAGCTTTTAATAATTATGGATCTATATTTTTCACACACCCACTTTCCGCCAGAGATATAAGTTAGGTGCCATCGACAGATGGCGAATCCAACGCCGTTACTCAAGTACAAATGACGGGACTTAAGTTCAGAAAAACTCAATGGTACAGTCGGGATTCGAGCTTGCAATATTTGTATTGTACTCTAACCACTCGGCCATCACGGCCTCTGATTTTCCGATCAGTAATAACATAAATCATAGCAAAGCTATTACTCCATGTAAGGTAAACGACACGTGAAAGTCATTAATTTTAATTTTGCTAGCGTTCATCAGAGTTTTATCACCTTTTCGTCAATAATCTAATACATCTTTATATCCTTATAATATCCTCACGCCTTCCCACAGGGTCCCCGAAGGGGTAGGCAGATATATATACGTAAGAGGGATACATTGCCAAATACTATACGAGTTACATAATTATTTAATTTAGACGTAGGGATAACCAATTGACATCTTAATTTATATGTGAAAAACGAAACGCCGTTAATTTTTAACAGAACATTCCAAAACTAATATCAGGGTATAAAAGACTTTATGGGATACTTTCGGTAACTACTATTAAAGAACGGATTAGAACTGGCGTATACATACAGCCATACTTTCCAACAGCCCTCTACATCGGCTACCAACCCAACTCCTATACTCAGACGAAACTTAACTAAGCGAATATCACTTATTAATTGAATGTTTAATAAACCGACGAGCATGTATGAAGAGACTGAAGAATGTGGACAAAGCGAAACATGTATGTAAATCTAGAGAGAACTGGCGCTCTATACTCTCTGCCTACCCTGTTAGGGACTCGGCGTGATGATATGTATGTATGTATAAATGAATGTTGACGTTGAAACACAACGTCCATACGTCATCGTAACTTACCCGGCGCCCTGTTTTCATGTTGTAAAATCCAAGCTAGCGCTGGCATAAAACAATTTGATTACCTAATTGTTTAACGCAATAAAACAAATTCGCATTACATTGTTTTGTAATTTCTCATAACCTTGAATCTTTTGTAGCAGCTCTCTATTGACTAACAGTGCTTTAAGAAAGTGTCGTAGCTGCAATTCAGTATAAAGTTCTACATAAATATATATATAATATATATCCTCACGTCTTTCCACTTGGATCCCCAAAGGCGTAAACAGAGATGTATATACCCATACACCTATTTACCGCTAGAGATATATTTTAGGTGCCAAAGTGACAAATGGCGAGAGGCTATACACACGCCATTGATGTCTCGATGTTTTCCTTCACCATAAAGCTGGTGGTGTGACTAATCACTGTACCTACTGTCAGTTCAGAAAAACTCATTGGTACAGTCGGGATTCGAGCTGGCAGTATTTGTGTTGCAAGCAAGTACTAGAACCATTCGGCCACCACAGCTTCAAAAATGATCACAGTATTCATTCCAGCTAATAATCTATCTTTGTGCTAAGTATCGTCCAATTACGTTCAGTAGTTTTCGGGTGAATCTTCACATTTATAATATTAGTAGGATTAGAAGAATTGCTGACGCAAACATTCAATGATTTCTCATATTCTACTTTATCACAAAGACATAAGACGCAGACTCTAAAAATAGCACGTCATGAACACTCGATGTTTGTACTTGACCTGCTATCCGTTGCACCATATATGTTCAGCTTCCTTGCATTCGGAAACTATGCCACGCGACCACTTCCTGGCAACTCGATAATCAATCTTAACTGCTTTACATAAAAGAGATATTTGCAACGTCGGGCGAACTACGGTAGCCGTTCTTTAGACATGTCCAGTTTTGGTAATAAAATGGTATCGCTACGCATTCGTGGTTGTAGATCGTTAAGTTTGGCATGCTTCGTTGCGTTCCAGTTCCTAACCAGCCAATGGACGGATATCTTTTTTATTATGTAATTTACACTAGGTGTACAATAAAGTACCAAACACGATACGTTACTTGTAAATCGGTGGTACTTATTTTCCAAGATCCTACTAGGTAATATTATAAATACAAAAGTGTGTGAGGATATTTGTTCCTCTTTCACGCAAAAACTACTACTGGACGGAAATTGGATGTAATTTGGCACACAGATAGATTAACAGAAAGAATATCTATCAATTAAAACAATTTTACGCTCACAGCACAGCTACTCTTAAATACAACCAGTATGAATATTATGAGCACATTATATGAATGATAGCTAATCAGAACGAAACATTATTAGGAAAGAAAGAATTATTTTTTAATTACTGTCAACTATATGTATACTGATATTTCAGGCCTAATGTGACTGACTGACTGATACTTACTAATGGAAGTTAGGAGATAAAAACCTATACGTCATAAATATGCTAAGCGCATATTTATCACAGTTAATTGCTAGACAAATTATTGTCGTTTTTAAAAGTCCAACCATCGTGTAAGAGGACATCAACAGATTATATAATAATAATATAATATATCCTCACGCCTTCCCACAAGGGTCCCCGAAGGGGTTGGCAGAGGTATAGGTATTACCCACACACCCACTTTCCGCCAGAGGTATATTAGGTGCCAACGTGACAGATGGCGAGTCCATCGCCGTTACTCAAGCACAACTATACATTTTTGAATTTTTTGAATTCATTTGAATGTCTTCTCAGACGTATGCAGGTTTCCTCTCGGTGTTTTCCTTCACCGTAAAGCTCGTGGTGTGACTAATCACTACTTGAAAAGTGTGACTAATCAGTACTTAAGTTCAGAAAAAACTCATTGGTACAGTCGGGATTCGAACTTGCGACCTTTGCGTCGCAGGCAACTGCTCGAACGACTCGGCCACCACGGCTTTATATAAATAGAATATAATATTTTCTATAAAAAATGAATCGAAAAATCATTTTGGATGGGATATAGGATGGACCTATGGATATTGGATATGGATATGGGTTTAAGAAGAAATTACGACTTTCCTTAACGTGACAACACTGAGAGAAACTTAACCACTAAGCAAAAAAATCTCCAAATCACTGAACGGCAAACCAATTGTTCAATAATATAACAGAATAGTTTTATAATAATACCCTGTTGAGGTTGTCCCATGTTAATGTTACTTTTTACGTAATAAATTATAGTTTCGAGTGTTTAAGAATCGCTACAAGATCAAGGATATTGCCAATAGAAATTTTAGTGATGGCATTCCAAGCCGAGTAATATTAATAGTGAGCAATTTTAAGGATTCTAAGGATCTTTAATCCGCAAAGAAGGCATCCACGAAGACACGCCCACAATTCTTCCCTACGGTTTATAGTGTAAGTGTAAACCTTCCACTTATACCACGATACACACTACACAGTACACACGTACACAAAAAATATAGACTCGGGTTATTCTCCCCGCATCCCGCGATCACCTGGACTAGATATTGGTGGGGCGCATCTTGGTGGATTACAGTATCCATACATCTGCTGTGAGACATGAGTTCTATTTTCTGATAGGTATATATATAAGATAATAAAGAGTAGCCTACCTGTGCCGAACCCTGGTGTTAATCTGCCGCACCTCACGCCCCCCACTGCTCTCGCCGTCGCTTCCTGACGCTAGCTCTATCGTGTGAGTCGACATTGATTTGCTCATCTGTAACAATATGCATTTGTAAATATTTTTACTTTGGACAAAGAGCCGTGGTGGGCGAATGGTCCGAGTAGTTGCCTGCAAGTTCGAATGCCGACTGTGCCGATGAAAAGTGATAAGCCACGCTACGAGCTTTACGTTTGACAAGAAATTCAAAGGCGTATGCAGATTTCCTCCCGAGTCATACTTGAGACCTGTATCGCTTGCGCATTCATTCATCTTCGTTTTTGACTGACTCTGCGGGGCGCAGTTACTAAGAACGTTTTATATAAAAAGTGCTAACTGGGATTTAAACCTAGGACCTTGATCTCCTCTCTATAATCCGTTCAGATGTCTGGATTTTTTACATACATACATATACATATATACATCACGCCGAGTCCCTAACGAGGTAGAGTATAGAGCGCCAGTTCACTCTAGACTTACATACCTTTTTCGCTTCGTCCACATTCATCAGTCTCTTCATTCATGCTCGTCGGTAATTTTTTACATGATACGTTCTAGTATCTCCTCGAAGAGACACGTTATGTAGTACTTGAAAGCAATAAAGATTGTGTTGTTCAAACTATAATACACAGAGCAGGAACACCTTTATGTCAAACTCACCGGTGCAATGTACTTCCTAACAGCAGCGGTCAGCTCGTCAATATTCTTCTCTTTCTTCCCCGCTTCGAGTCCGAAGAACTTATTCTTCGCCTCTTGATTAAGGGCAGATATCTTTAGCACAGGCGTCGGCAGCTCTTCGACCTTTGTAGGTAGTTTGTCAACAGGCCGCCTCAGCTTACCCAGCTGTATAGGATCGTCGAGTTTCTTCGCGAACCTTCTATACCGGGTCTGTTCTTCGTCGCTTTTTGCTTCTTCAGACGGTTTCCTTCCTAGTTTTCCCAACAGAGGCATTTTGACCTCTGCATTCTTAGCTTGTATCAGACGCTCTTTCAGTTCATTCGCGCCTGGTAGCTGGATCTTCCGCGGGTAGGCGACCTGGTGCCTGGTCAAGTCAGACTCGGTTCGCGACGATTTTAATTTGTTATTTTTACGCTGAAACCTCCTCGGCTTGGGGTCAGGGGTGTCGTCGGAACTGTCAGATGAGGAGCAACTTTTCTCCGACGACGACACGCTCGACGTTGCTGTGTCGTCGTCCGAAGAACTGTCGATTCCCTCATCCTTAAGACCCTAGTAACAAAGATCATAATCGTTAAGCTCGGCGTTAAATATAGACGGTTAAAACGAAAACGAATCGAGGGCACAGTGTTACGTGTAATGTATATTCGAGTTGTGAGTTATTTTCATTAGAGTTACTCGTGTATTAATAAACGAATGATATATAGTTTCTTCTTAAGATAACATAATAACGCTCATGTATTAAGTGAATATGGGCTAACATAAAACATGTGTGGATATATTATTATTTACAGTCTATTAATGTATATATATCATACATTATCCATTAAATAAAATGACTGGAATAAAATCAACGCAAAAATAAACCGTATATAGTTCGTCTATTGTTTTCGAAAATAATCCTACTAATATAAAAATGCGAAAGTTTGTCAGTATGGATGTCTGTTGATCACACCAGAACATCTGATCGGAATTAAATGAAATTTGGCACAGAGATAGGTATACGTTTTGTTCGGAAAATAGCTAAGGAACTCTGCTTTTACGCGGGGCACAGCTACCAAACTAATGATAATAGCCAAGAAAACGTTACATTTAATTTGGAGTAAAATCGTGAAATTAAACAATGATCACAGGACAGTAATTAATTACGTTAGGGTCCTGAGGTGGAACGAGGTTCTCAAAATCTTTACACGCCCTAATCTCGGAGAACCTCCCCCGAAGCTAAAAGTCATTTTTACGAAGTATTTTATAAGTAGAAATGTGCAATTACTAATAGAGTAATGAAAAAATATTTGACTTGAAATAATTAAATTTTGAACTACTCATCCTTTTCCTTTTATTTGCTTAAAACTTGGCAAAATCCTTCTTACGTCATTAAAAATTATGCATAAATACATACATATCATCACGCCGAGTCCCATACTAGGGTAGACAGAGAGTTTAGAGCGCCAGTTCTCTAGACTTACATACCTCTTTCGCTTCGTCCACATTCATCAGTCACTTCATATACGCTCGTCGGTTTCGAGTAATAATAATAAACGCGTTATGTCAAAAATAAAAATATAACAAAAATACGAGCTTACTATATTAACCTCAGAGCTCTCCCCTTTGGCAAGGGTCTTGGCAGGCACCACGGTGGACCCGGACTTGAGAATACGCACGCCACGCACTTCAGGAGTGATCATCCTCTGAGCTCGCTCCGATGGTGAGTCGTCGTCGAGATCTGGATATAACATCACTAATGAACAATTACGTAAATAAACGATTATGAATCGATATATAGATAGTGCCTTCCACGTAGACGCGCCCCATGAATATCTAGTCGAGGGGGTCGCGAGGTGCGGGGCGTACGACCCGACTCTATTAATTTTAGTGTGAAAGTTGTACACATTACATTATTACGCTATGAGGAAGAATAGTGGGGCGTCTTCGTGGATGGCACTATCTATAACCCGTGTTTAAGTGTTGAAAGCGTGGTTGTTAAACATATTCTTACGTTAAATCCGAGCGCGAAATTTTAAATAGCAAAGCGCAGTATGCTGATTAATTTTAATTTTTCATACATTTTAGCTTCGTTGTGTTATTATGAGGTATAAGTACGATTATTAATATTCAATTATTTGAAGATATAACATATCTTCTTTTAGCTACACCAATAATATAAAGAGGGAAGATGTGTAAGTTTGTAAAATTACATTCACATGTTTGCATTCACCGATGGAAATCTTCAAATTCCAGAGTAACATGAGATATAACACAAGTGAATAATCAAATTTTACGGGTAAAGTCGCGCGGCATGTCTAGTAACGACACTAAAAGCCCAGGTGTAAAACGTAGTAGAGATAGAGATCACGTTATTTAAGAAGATTAGATAACCTAGTTGGATTGAGGTCCAAGTTCCGCCGCTGTAAGGTCCAACCACGAGCGTAAAGATGAAGGAAAACAGGGGGGAACCGGCGTACTTGAGAGAAAATTCAAATACGTAGGTAATAACATTTCGCAGGGACACCTGCAGATGGTCTCTATATTATTCAAGCTAGCACCTAAATGTATCACCACCGAAATTAGGTGCATTGTGGGAAGCCGTGTAGATGCTGGTAAAACGTTTAAAATTGTCCAAATCTGGTGTGTTTTTAGTGAGAAACAAATTCATGTGTATTCTGCGCCCACTGTGCATTAAAACCTAGTGTTGAGACGCGAGCGTGTGAAAAGCGTTAATTTGATTTCAAATTGTGTAATTTGTACAACGGGGTTATACTTAACGTGACATGTCAAAAATATTGAAAAATGTTTTACTCAAACCATTAACGTACGGTTTTCTATACTAAAGCCTGAGGCGATTAAGGTCGACCCTAAAATTGTACCTAATCTGTTACACCCTATACAAATCCATAAAACACCATTATTAAAAAAAAACTCGTGTATCGAGTAACGCGAACACACCACGCCATGACCACTCAAAATAAATAATATTTAACCAAATATATAATGCCGACTAGTGGCTGTTAGAATTGTATCGTCTAATCGAAGATTCGCATGGTCAATGCATGCTTTCCACATGATGTTATGATAGTAGTTACTACTTAGCCAAGCCACTCATACTCTAGTCAAATCAAAACACCCAATCCAAAGACATCAACAATACACACGTAGGTAACCCTTCCAATTTGAGAAGGCTGTTGAAAAACGTTACCAACAACGAACTTCTCAGCTTTCACCGTGGTCGTATATCACACAGCTGTCAAAAATCACACCAAAACACATAAAAAATCCAGGTCCACCAACGTCGACGCAACATTTATTACTGTAAAAAAACGTGCAATATAGTACAGCATGCTCAGCCTACCGTCCAGGCGAATTAACTAGGGAAGTGGGATTAGTACCATGCGAACAAGCGAAACGGCCCAAGCGCAAACGACATTAAATCAAACTCAAAATAAGAACAAAATCAGACCTAAGCTCCTAAATTTTGCGTTCTGCCGCATTAGATACTCTAGAGATGTGTTCTTGGCGCTGGCTGAGCGGAACAACTCCATTTTGAGTTGGAAGTCCGAGTTGGTGGGCACGTCTTCGTGAGTCAAGGACTTGGTGAGCCTCTCGTTCTGCTCCATGGCCTGGTGCACCTGGCTGGCCAGCACGGGCATGGTGCGCAGGCGTGCCCCGCGGGCTCGAGGCGCGCCGCTCGCCGGCGGCTTGTGCGTCAGCTTCGAGTTGAACATCTTCATCTTGTCCGAGAGGGACATCTTCGCCGGATCGTCCTCGTCTAGCTTAGCTGCCACCGGTGAGTAGGTGCGTATTTACATAACATTGTGCGGTTGTGTTTACGATAGAGCCCGGGACATACACATAGTAGAGTCGACGACATGCAAAAAAGAAACAAAAAAGCCGACGATCAAAGACAGGAAGGGTCTGTTTTGCAGATCCTCCTCGCTCGATGCAAAATATACATGCCTTCAAAATATATCTATAAAAAAATATTATAATATAAAAAGATAGCTGAATAATTTGAAATAAACGAACATAAAGCCTGTACAGAAATGCATCTCTTACCATCTTCATCTCTGTCCAACACATTAGCGGTACTTTTGGACTGAGTGAGAGAGAATGACTCATTGGACGGCTCGCTGATCGGTTCGGGGGAAGAAAGCGCGACGGGCTCGGCTTTGAGGCGGTCCGTCACTGAGGGGCCCTCCTTTACTTTGGAGCGACTGTGACGGAGCAAGGGCTTCGGGGTACCTGGAATTGAAAATAAAAATTTCATATCAAAAATAATACGAATATATACGTAGCTTACATCCTCATATTAATGCTCCTTCATGTCTATTGCAAGATGGTCCCATACATTTCAAAATGAAATGTACTCCATTTTTCGTCGACCTGAACAAGATGCCTATGTTCAAACTAGTTCAAACTAGTACGTTCTCGTCGCATTTTAAGAATCGGTTGACAAATTATAAAATTGTCACCAGCCTCCTCAAAAACCACAAAACCGCGAAAGGTTTTGAAAGTCACGTCAAAAGGTCGGACTGACAGTCAGTCAGTCATCAAAAAACGAACTGTGTACGACAGCTTGGAGAGATCTTTAGGCAGTAGGTATTTTTGGATATACATACATATATTTGAATTTAGAATTAAAAAGCGTTTCCAAGAATAACAAATAGAAACCCAACGCACCCTTAGCTTGCTGTTGCAGCTGCTGCCACATGCTGGCTCGAGCGACCACGCTGTTGCTCTTGACTAGGCCGAGAGCGAACCCGCCAGGGCCTGCCCTACTCTCGTCATCGCTTCCCTCAGGGCTCTGCATCGCTTCGTTAACAGTGGACTTCCTCTCACGATCCATTGCGAGCAAGCCACGCTCGATGGAGCACGAAGACCACTCGTTGCTACTGCTGTTTGTCACGTGGTTGTCCCGTATCTCTTGGCTCTCAATTAAGCCCAATTCTTCGCCTGAAACGTGAAGAGAAATAATAATAATAATTATCTGGATATGTCACTCAAATCCAGCTGATGCTAAACTAAGCATAAATGCAGCACCGGGATCGAACCGGTTACCGCCACTAACACAAAAAGCAACAGTACTGTATCATCGCAGGATCGATGAATGTTTGCAGAGACAGAGGTGTGTGACGTCAATTAGAGTTTTGTAATATTTACATTGTCATCTGTGCTCTTAGAATAAACACACTTCACAAACAAGTTTCCCCTGAACCGAAGTCGAAATAGAAATATAGGTAATCAAATATTTCCAAGCAACTACAGACTTTTTTGTCTGGTCATTGTTGATCTGTTATAAGAATTCGTCACGATTTGTATAATGAGCGGATAGACCACCTGCAGCGGATGAAATTGCCTTTGACAAAGAACACGTGCATTACATTGACCCAAATAAAAGAGAGGAGACATCAGCAAGGTTATTTTGTGTTTATTTTCAAAACGAACCTAATACGAATAGCAGCGCATTCGGAAATCTAATTTTACCAAACAGAACGTAAACAAACCGCAAGTTAATGCACATTGACTGGACTGGGTCGATTGCTCTACTACGTATGACTATTATATTTTATGGCAACAGCAGTTGTGACTGGTGAGCACACTAAATATGTCGAAAGTTGTTTTTGCGTTTCCATCCACACAGCCGTTCAGTTAAAAATAAATTTACGAGTTTAATAAGCCGACTAATTTTCCACAGCGATTTGCTTGTGCGCTTTGCATGATGTACGTACCAGAATGCGGGCCGGAGTCCCTGGAGGAGGCGCGGTTGTAAACGCCGCTGTCACACGACACATTCAAGCTCCAATTGTCCGCTTGCTGCCGTTCGTCCTCTTCCAGCGCACGGCTATCCTCATCTAACGCGACACGCACTTCGTTCACTTCTTGCTCTATTTCATCCAATGTCGACTGCTTCCTCATACAACCAGCAGCGATTTGTTCAAAGTCTAGAAAGGTCGCTTCGCCGATACTATCGTCCTTGGCACAGTCACCGCCAGGAAAACCATTGGTCGCTGTCGCAACTGTAGCACTGAACGAACTCACAAACGGGGGCGAATCTACAGTCTTCGCATAGTCTGCGAAGAGATCTCGCTCGGGTTCCCCCGAAAGGGGATTAGCGCCCCTGGTCGAGGGAGCAACACCGGACTCGACGGATCTACTCGGAAAACTACAGTCCGCTTGGCCGAACGCTTGGAAACTCGGTTGGCCCGGCTCCAAGCTGCGAAATGAGAAAAGAAATGCGTTAATGTAGAACATGGCCGTACACTAGAGAGAGACGGTCGAAGTTTCAGCTCGCCTTTGTAAATCGATGAATTATGGCCTGAGTGATTGGGATTGGCGTCTCCGATCTATTGGTATATGGATGTTTGACATCGGCAGCAATATAATCTAAATATAAAAGTCTGTTCTCGAAATTACAGTTATCAATCTAACTTCGATCGTGAAACGATTACAGGCGTGCTACAAACCACCTCCTCTCGTCGAGTGATTTTTGTGAGTCATGACAAACTGTCATCGGCCATCAGGCAACTAATGAAGTTGAGATACAAATAAGCTTCGTAAGGAATATGTCATGAGTCACAAAGAGACATTGTAAATCAAGGAACACCAAGACCATAATAACGTACAAAAAAGGCGATTGGTATTCGAAACTATTCAGTGCATGGGGGGTTCACAGCACTGGCTGGTCCGCTCATAAAACACTGTACGCGTGCTTTGGAGCACAACAGATCCAGAAATAGTATTTGACCCAGTAACGGCTGGAGCGCTTATTTCCGTCATCAAGATACAGGCTTGGACTGGCAGCCGAGCTACTGGCCCGATGATCATGATGGATTAATGCATGAGCGGATAAAATAATTAGCTTAAATTAAAAGACCGGTGAGATCCTACTAGCCACCGAAAGACACTTTGTAATAAAGACAACATTCAAATTCGGTCATACTTATAAATATAAAGACAAAGATGGACGAACAAGGATGAATTACAAACAGACAGATGTATTCTACTATTGCCAATGTTATTATGAGTTTTGGCAACGTTTTATACTCACGGAAGTGACTTTTATTAAAAGATGCTAAACAAGGACTTATAAAACAGTTATAAAATATATGTATAATTCGCGATGGCGCCTTAAACAGTTCAAAAATATTGTGTATATTCAAGCAGATGAATACAAACACTTGTGGGCAAATGACCTGAATCTCCTCAAAAGTAAATGTGAAACAATGCACCGATAACCTAGATGTGACTTATTGTTTTTACGAAGTAACGGAGTACTTACAGTTTTAGGAGCGAACACTCATAAATAATGCCGTCCATGTCTCCTTGTTATGTTTAACTAGTACACGAAGACTAAAGTCTAAAGTAACGTATTTACAATTTGCAGTAACAGAGTTTCAGTCATACTATTTCCTACACCTAGAATGATTCAAACTGTAATCTGAACCGTAGATGATGTCAGACATTACGAAAAATACAAAATTAACACGTTTTGTGTGTTCTACTCATGAAAAGCTGGATCAGAAATACCGTATAGGTATAAAGAGAGGTAAAAGGATATACGTTTCATCAAAAATTTAGGCACAAACAGGTATCGACCAGACAGTTGAGTGTGAATTTAAAATAAGTTAGATAATGGGAAAACGCTTTATTGGAGAGGATAAATATTTGGTTAGGTTCACAGGCACAACTGGCAATAAGTACGTTTCAACTAAAATTCCGTCTCGCTTAACAATGAAGTCAGTTAAAAATATTCGATAGAGGATTTTAGGGACGAGAGTTGTTAGTTCTAACATTCTCAGAAAATGGCTTTACCGTGACATTGCAAACTAAATTCAAGTGTGTGAAAGAGACAGATTCTTAGACGTCATACACAACAGTCCCTTAAATATTCTTGAATTAAAATTGCAATATGTAGTACACTAAGCGACTCATTTGACAATAATATACGAGAGAAAACACAAACGTTACAAGCCGGCCTAATAATCAACTGAGTACTGCCCGGCAAAACGTAAAATGTATGAAACAATAATTCGCTGTCTGCCTACACTATACGCGGGCACAACAAAATAATGGCGATGAGCCAAATTTCTGCTTCAACTTTCAGGGAGGCCGACACAGAACAATCACCTTTGCACAAGAAAAGCCATATTTAAGGTTGCCGGTCGAGAAGAAAATAGCATGTAATAAACAACTAGACAATATAATAAATGTGTCAACATACACAATTCCTTTTCCTGATAAATAACATACCACAACACAACAAAAAAATACTAACTCCAGTTATTCGCGCTTGTATATAGGGTCAATGGAAGTCTATCTGTGTCAGAAAAGTCTAAGACCTCTGTCAAACTTGTGATAGATAGATACATTTAGGTATAAAATAATAATTATTCATGTTTACCTGGATGTAATCAACCGCATCTCATCTACTGTGATTGGCTGAGTTTTGTAGCGTTCTTTATCCCGAGTCTTAGAACGGGAAGAAGTCGGCTGCTCCCTCGGTGACACGTCTTTCAGAGCTTCTTCCATGCTCTTTATTCTTGAAGCAATAGATGGGAATGATTTAGGTTTATTTTCTTCGGTTTCGTCTAGGTGCTTACGTTCCCACGGTTCACAGTGGCCGTTTTTACAGGTTTCATCTACCTTTAATCGCCTGTTATTTAGAATTGACAGCAATTCTTCATTGACATCACACGCCAAGCTCTTTGACCGTGCATTTGATTTAGGTCGGAGATTCCTCCGGCGGAGTACTGCACTTGGATAACTCTCTTCCGGGTCGGGTGCGAGATTCAAAACTCGCCGCGGTCCAGCCGCCGACAAGTCGTTCGCGTCGCAACTAAAGTTCGTCACACTAATGTTCGCATCGTTGTCCGCACAAAACGAGAGTCGTGGGCGCGGTGATTGGCTACGTTCCCTAGTCAAGCTTGAGCCTCTCTGCTTTAAAATAGGTCTAACACTGGTTTCACATTCCGAACCAGAATGGTCAGACGTTCGGGACCTAAGTAACGAAGGTCTACGTGAACTTCGATCTTCTTCGCTCATATCAAAACTAGACGTGTGTCCTTCATCACCGGGAATCTTTTTCGATGATTTCAGTATTGGTTTCTTGGGCATTTCAAAATCATGGTCGTCATGTTCCACGGATTTCTTTTTGAGAATTGGTCTCGGAGTGTCTGATAAAACAAAATCTGCACACGGGCGTTCTTCGGAAAAACTTTTTTTCTTCAATATAGGTCGTACAGTATCTTTATCATCATCGACCAATTCAGCACCACCAGCTGCTGCCAGCAAGACAGCTTGAGCGATAGATACATGCGACGAAGTCGTACTGCTACTGGAGCTAGAGTTTGATTTACGCTTCAAGATCCCATGTGGTTCAGGAGAACTGTTAGAAACATCTTCAACGTGGAGTTCTTCTTCCCTGCTTAGTTTTCTTTTAAGTATACTCTGAATATGCCCATCTGGTGAGTGATTTCTTACGACATCTTCTAAGGAAGATCTTCTATTCTTCAGAATCGGCTTATTGGTATCTGTAGATCCATCATCTGCAAATGACACCTCAGGACTGCAAGATCTCCTCCTCGCTACTTGCGATTCATCTAAACTGCGGCGTTTTTTTAAAATACCTTGTCGTTGTCTGTCAGAACGACAATTGCGCGGTTCAATAACACTGGGTGAAAATGTTACTGGCGGAGACGAAATCGCATGACTTGAGAGGTTAGAAATAGTTGTGTCTTCATGGATAGATTTCCTTTTCAAGATCGACACGGGAGTATGACTACAAGACGTCGACGAAGTATCATGACGGCGATTTTGACTAGACGTATCATTATTGAGATCAGAAAACATTGCACTTTGCTTCTCAAAGTCGATCAATCTCTGTGCTGCCGTGTCTATGTCTCTCAATCTCTCGGTTACTCCTCGGTTTTGTATTGCTTTCTCATTAGCTAGACCGTAATTGTAATTATGACTTGTATTCTTTTGATCTGGTTTCGATGAAAAAAGTGGTTCATATCGTGATTCGGTAGATTCTAAATTTAACTTATTACTAGTTAAGTTATTCGACAATTTGTTAACCCTATCTAACGTCTGTTTAGTCAATGCAGCTAAGCTATCCATCTCCTGTGAAAGTCTAGAGTTACTTGTATGTGGTCTGACAGTTTCATGGAGCGTAGACATTTTGGAATTCGTTTCTGAATCTTTCTCACCACAAACATTGGACTTCAGGGTTGCTTGGGCAGAATTTTTTTTTAGAACATTTTTAGGCGAATTTATTTTAGTATTATTCGTATCTCTTGTAGACTTATTTTCTAAACTAGTCAGTCTTTTCTGGGAATAATGATATTTTTCTTTAAGACTTTCGCTATCTTTTTGAGCTCTATGTCTTCTATCAATCCGACTACTCTCAGTGTCACTCTTTGATTTCTCAGGGCTTTTACGAATTGGTCTAACACGTGGCGATTCTGATTTTGCTTTCAAGTCAGTTTTATTATCCCTCTTAAAGTCCTGCTTGATGGGTGATGTGGAATTACGAATGTTTTTGTCGACGGGTTTCTTTGAAAGTGGTATACAGCTGGGCTTAGTGCCAATTTCGGAAACTCGTTGCCTTTCGTCTTTTGACTTTTGACGTTGAGGTGAAGCGTTAGAAGAAGTCTTCAATGGGGTTGATTTTAACCCAAAAGGTAAGTTTAATATAGCATTCTTAGTCGAAAGTTTGGAAGACGGTAGTGAGCTTTCAGTCTTGGAGTGTGGTGCTTCGATAGGTCGGCGTAGTTTCGTTTTAGTGATATTTCCTGCAACAAGAAAGATACAGTTTAGTTATTTATCAAACAATGAAGGTCACCTTATGAGTACTGTATTATAATCGCAGGCGTTAGTTCACTTTGCCGGAAGAGGAAACTGTTGACCCACGCGTGAGTATTGTTCAACATAGGTTCAGTGACTGCGCAGACGGCGGTCGTGTCGCGATTCACGCGATATGGCATTCAGTGCCATTGTTATAAAGAGTAGCTTACGCGCGCAGCATTGTATTATCCGGATATAATTTATATAATGTAAAATTGGAAATATACAATGAGCTCAACAATACATGTTCATACATAAAATTAACTGCTTCATTTAAAAGTCATGTCTCAGGGATGTAACTTAAATCTCACGTGTTTTGGAAAGCTATATTCCTATACGTTTTCACAGGAAGATGATATTTGCCTCTCTTCATATACAACAACTCCACCTACCATGCTGTAGTCTAAAAAAATTATAATAAATATCTTTCACCGTAGATATGTTTATAGAATATAAACTATAATAATAAATTGTTCTCAAACGTCTGCAGGTATTCTCGCGAGTTTTTCCTATGTGGTTAGTATGTCATAAATCACTCTACGTAAAAAAAGTAAGTAAGTAAGTAATTTCAGAAAAACTCACTGGAATACACCGACGGTGTTCAACCTTGGAATCGTTACTTTTCATGTGACTATAGTAAATCTATATATAGGAGATCCCATTTGTGAACTCACTCATCACGAAATCTCAGGAACAATAAGGCCGATTGACTTGAAATTTGGTATGAGTATTCCTTACACGGTGTAGAAGTCAGTTAAGAACGGATTTTATGAAACTCCACCCGCAATGTGGAACGCGCAGGGGCGTTAAATAAAAAATACACGTTTTTCAACCATTGCTTCCCCTATGGTAGCAATAGTTGAAAAACGAGTTTTTTTTTCTAATTTTTACCCGGGCGGAGCAGGGCGGGACAGCTAAGTAAGGAATATTTATAGAAAATTTAAAATATATATTTAAAGCTAACACTAAAAACTCGAGAGTTTTATAAACGTTTTCCAACGAGGAGATAAATCAATAAAAAAATATGAAAAAGCTAAACGGTGCAAAGTGTACCGTTCACGCGTTAATTTATAAGTATTTTGGGAGCATAGGGCATCAAGTATTATATTTGTCAGATAGAACAAGTTCTTCGGCCACCCGACATCTAATCACGTGCGTAGGTAGCATCGAAGGCTGCGGCTGCTGTGGTTTTGGACCACAACTACACGCAGCATTTCCATGGACGGAAGATGTATATGATGCTCACATTATATTATACTAGCTGCGCCCCGCGGTTCGAAACGCGTTTTTTTCCATGAAAAAGCATATCTTAATTCAGCCAGTCTGTCACTATGCAAAATTTCATCTTATTTCGTTCAGCCGTTCTGGCGTGATTGTGTAGTAATTAAGCAGTAAGCAGTAAATAAGTAGGGCAATTAAAATAAGTTAAGCAGGTAAATAAAAGTTCGGCTTCCCGAAAGCAGGGCCCCATGGGGCTAGCAATGAGGATAGTACCACATGACACTGATAATAATCACGTGTGGCGATGTGCCTCGTAGCGTGATCGAGAACTTTTGCATTTTAACCGAAAAATGGCGGGACCAAGGCCTCCAGCCAGGATCTTTATAGGTGCTCAGCTTACAAAGCTAAGGGCACTCCCTGTAGGATACGAATCTGGGCTTAGAGCGTTGCTGGTTTGCGAGTTAAGCTGGTTTGGAGATGGGCTGGATGGCCCCCACTTTCCTAATACAGCTAGTTATATGATGTACCGTATATGTAATACGCTGTACCCGCGATTTTACCCACGTAAAGTTCATGCATTACCGTTCCGCTACCTTGGGTAGTACAATATTAAACTACACATAGGTATAAACATCCTGATTATCACTCTTGACAAAATTATGATCGCATAAAAATCCGTTGCGAGGTTTAAAAAATCTGACATATAGACAAAAATTAAAAATTATTTTATTAAAATGCTATAGGTACAACGTATACTCACTACCACTACCATTTACTATCACAGTATGACAGTAAATTGGTCTTGAGAATACTAATGTACGATGTAATTATCCATCTCAGTAGATGACAAATCTATTGTTCAATTTTAGTTCACCACCTCCCACTAGATGGCGCTAATTTCATTTGAAATCGCGCTATTACGTCCATAGTCATATTTGGTTATTAATATTTTGTGTATCTCTTGTAATTCAGTACTTGCTTCGGCAGTACATATTTCCGTCATAGTTATATTTTGATTTGATCCTGCATCCTTAGGAAGGAAAAGAAAAGAAAGTGTTTGTTTAATTTATTACCCCTAACAACTGAAGAAAGGATTTATATTCGACGATTCCAAGAATAACGATGAAACGTTAAAGGCTTACACAAATACTTTCACTTTTTGGGATTTGCAGTTTTGCATCACATTAAATGTACTGCGTTTACATATTAAATGTACGGATGGGATGTATTTGCGGAATTGTTTAGAATCGCTTTCAACAGACGTTGGAATATTTACAACAGCGCATTTAGATACTGTGTAATTAAGTTAGTTCGTATTGGGAAATTTAAAAAGTTGTAATCGTCCTTCAGAGATAAGATGAGCAGTTCCAACTCCAATATGTCAGAACGTAAACACAGTTCTTTGTCACAAAACTAGCTTTATAACTGCGTTATTAGGTAAGTTCGGATTGGGAAACATAAAAAAAAACGTCCTAAAGAGATAGATGAGCAGGTTCCAGCTCCAATAAGTAAGAACTTAAACACAGTTCTTTACCACAAAACTAGCTTTATAGTGAATTAATATAATATGGCGAGTAACGCCACTTGCATACATCTATAGCTATACGTATGCTAAGTCTAGGCCTTACCAAAACATGCCATCGCTTGAATTTATCAAGTTTGCGAAAGAGACAAATGTTTAGGGCGTTTATAAATTTGTCCCTCTCATTGTCTTGAATAATGGCTCCCATTGGCTATGGCATTTGGCTATTGGCATGTCAGGATTATTGTATGAGGGCGTGAGAATGAGTGAGAAAGAGTAAATTGTAAGCATAAGCCATGTGTAATAAACTACCCGTTGAGGTTTCTATTTGTATTTCAGGTAATACAATAGCCAATTAGCTAGCAGTGCTTCGACCTCTTTAACAAGCTTATGTCTATAATAAATATGTTATAATGTATCACTTTGTAACATGATAATTCTCCATATTTTTTGGGCACGGATTGATATAATTAAATACGAGTACTAATGCATTGTTAATAAGGTTGACAATTGATTGATACATATAATCTTACAGGCCATTAGGTAACTATTATGTTATCCTGTTCCATTAGCCAGGACATACGACACGAGCTTGTTGCAAAACACGAATGAGCAGATTATGCTTGTCACGAACTTTTAGGTGTTCCATACTTTATTTTAAACGACTTAAAAACAGGTGAATAACTTGGCTAAATGCGCCCCACGGTGGGTAGCTTTTTTTTTAAATGTAGCCTGTGTTTTTACTGTTAGAAGGTATGTCTTCAAATGTGCAAATTAAGCCCCTGGATATAGGCCTATTTGATTAAAACTTTGGTATACTTTTCAATCTGCTTCCGGTCTGGGGTCGCGCGAGAACTGTACTCGATTCCATACTAATCTATCGCAACTGTGACGTCATTGGAATTATTTAGCGATAGAAGACAACTTAGCACCAGTAATTATATCGCCGACCATTAGGCGCAATTGCGAGTCGGTGCTATACTCGACATCTATTAACTTGACACCAGACTTAATATAAATGCGGCATAAAGAGGGTGCTTTACTAGGAAGGCTAAAAGATAGAATAATGGCTGTGTTAGCTTATATTTGATAAACAGAATCTGGGCAAGTAACGAATAAACCCAGTTTATAAACAGTGCTTATTAAGTACAGACTTTTTTATAAGGATTAACAATTTTGCGAACATTATTTATGGCATGTTCGCTGATGAGGGTTGATTCATCGCCTACGCGTCGGCCGGAGTATTCATAACCACGCCCCGTGTCCACAATCATAAATAAAATGCTTTTCTAGTGTTTTTACTGTTTTCCGTGTAAAACTGGTACATACATTTGAAAACGGTACGTATTTAATTGAAACGCATCAAACTGGGTCATATTTAACAGGAGTAACAGGACTAGTACAAATAATAGGCGCATTTATTTATTAGTAATAATAATAATATATCCTCACGCCTTTCCACAAGGGTCCCCGAAGGGGTAGGCAGAGGTGTATAGGTAATACACACCCACTTTCCGCCAGAGGTATATTAGGTGCCAACGTGACAGATGGCGAGTCCAACGCCGTTACTCAAGCACGACTATACATACGACTTTGAATGTCTTCTCAGACGTATGCAGGTTTCCTCTCGATGTTTTCCTTCACCGTAAAGCTCGTGGTGTGTCTAATCACTGTACTTAAGTTCAGAAAAACTCATTGGTACAGTCGGGATTCGAACTTGCGACCATTGCGTCGCAGGCAACTGCTCGAACCACTCGGCCACCACGGCTCAGCAATTAGTGCAGTGAATTAACTCGAATCGTGTTCAATAACACGAATTCACGAGGCTCACATGTAAGCCACGCAATTGCCGTGATACCCTGCGGGTAGGCACACCGAGAAGGGCTCCAATTAGCATCTTTCTACAAGAATTCGTTCGCTCCCTTCGCATTTTTTTTTCTATCGTTATTTGATCTAGGTAGTTAAAACTATCTTCCTCTGCCTCTTCTTTCAGGCATTTATGAGCCTAAGTATTAATATTCATACAACTATGTATACAAGACACTGATACCTATCGTACAAGATTTGTCTAGGCAAGAGGTAACAACATTGATAGACTGGGTAAATTGGGTATGTAAAAAGTTAAAACCGGAAACAAATCATATAGAAATATATAAACAAAACGAGAAGACCGCACAACACTAAGGCAAGTGATTTAACAAAACAGTACAGGTTGAAACACCTTGTGTTATATATAACAAACCTCTTCACGTAGCAATTGTAGTGATAATTGTATTATCAAACAATTCCACATTCGCGGCAACTGTAATTGAAAGCAGTTGTATTCAAACCAGACGATTACGGTTCTTAGAATAAAATCAACATGCGAAGATAAACGACAGAATGAGAGCCAGAAATAAATGCAAAATCACTGAGACAAAAGTCACTGCTGAGATTTTATACAAAATGGCGCATATGGTCGCAGAATTAAATGAGCACAACCCAGCCAGACGTAGCATTCGTATATGAAATATAATCCACATGTTATAATATCATACAAAAACACAGGAATCGTAGAAATTTATTAAATAGTAGTACATATCCCGTGGTGATACTATTAGAAACAGATACCTCGAAGCACTTCAACACTTCAATTTGCAATGGTATGAACATTACTCGATATGCCTACACTGTGGGGGACTTGGCGCGATATGTATGTACATATGTATGTAGGTATGCAAGTATGAAGGTACAAGTAACATATGTAGGAGAATCACCGCGGTATAGGTATCAAGATGACGGATGGAAAACCTGTCACCATAACTAGGATGCGAAGTGATCTAGAATTTCTTCTCAGGACTCAATCAAAATCAAAATCAAAATATTTTTTTTATTCAACGTAAGGGACACAGGGAACACTTATTGAACATCACATATTTAATATAGACTAAAGTTACCAAAGTTACCACCGTTTCCAAGAAAACTCCACGGCACAAACCGATAACTGATGCACATATCGATTTAAAGACAGAATAATTTATTGCAATTCATTCAGATATACAAGCAAAGAAGGAGAGCAAAGCTATATATGACTACCTATTTTCAATTAAAATGAGGAGCGCATTGAGTCCGCACCCTCAGATAACTGCCTTTGACATAGAAATGTACGAGAAATTGAATTTACGTGACGCAGTCAAGCAACACGACTAGGCGAATACTTAGCTTTTATAAAACAATTTTCAAAGATCTAGAAAACTTTTGATTCATCTCTCGTTTGCTAAATTTATTACAAACTCTGTAGTGTTGCAAGAAGATGGGGAAGATTTGTTAAATATTGATATTAGATTAAAGATAAATACTCTTACGAATAAGGAACCAGGGACCATGACGAGCTATTATCATCGTCGGTGAAGAGTGTGAAAGGGACAAGAGTAATGGATGCTATATCTACTTATTGTGACCCGCGATTTCATCCGTGCCAAGTTTGGACATGCGCTCCTCTGGGAACTCTAAGTACATGCATGTTTATCTATTCATGTTACCCTACTAATATAAAAAAAATTGTGAGTATGTATCGATATTTGTAACTCAATCACGCCAGAACGGCTGAACGGACTAGATTCAAATTTGGAACAGAGATAGATATTAGCTGGATTAACAAATAAGTGAGTGGAGTGAACAAATAAGGAGCCGTGGGGGCCGAGTGGTTCGAGCAGTTGCCTGCGACGCAAAGGTCGCAAGTTCGAATCCCAACTGTACCAATGAGTTTTTCTAAAACTTAAGTACAGTGATTAGTCACACCACGAGCTTTACGGTGAAGGAAAACATCGAGAGGAAACCTGCATACGTCTGAGAAGAAATTCAAAGGCGTATGTATAGTCGTGCTTGAGTAACGGCGATGGACTCGCCATCTGTCACGTAGGCACCTAATATACCTCTGGCGGAAAGTGGGTGTGTGGGTATTACCTGTACATCTCTGCCTACCCCTTCGGGGACCCTTGTGGGAAGGCGTGAGGATATATAACAAATAAGTAAAAAAGTTATGAGTATATATTTGTCTAGTTTTGTAAATGAATTACTCAACAATTTGGATTATTAAAATGCAACGGTTTCTTTAGTCGTGAGGAAACAATTTATTAAAGCTTCAAAAATCTTTGTCTACCTCCAGAGTTCAATGCAACTTCGTGACAAAAGGGAATTTTACAAATTCGCAGTAATTACTTGTCTTTGAACTAACATTCGTCAAACAGCGATTAAGGCGTATTCTCTGAATTCATAAAGAGTTTGGGAAACTTAATTCGTTTCATACGAAATTAGTACTTTTACAATGCTGCCACCATCGCCCACGCCGCGACCTTCGCTAACAAGGATTTCTTCGCTAGTAGGCTGAACAGAACTGATTTACTGAATGAATATTAATCGGGAATTAAATTTAACGTTGGCCATTTAACGTCGTAATCCTACTTATATTATTAATGCGAAGGTTTGTGGGGATGTTTGTTCTTCCTTCACGGAAATAGGATGAAATTTAGTGCAGAGATATTTTACTCCAAATAAAATCAAACATAACTCAGGTGAAACCGCAGTGCTAGTTGTAGATGATTGGGAAACGTTTCTGATTTAAAGGGATATATCTGTGATGTTCAGATTTTGGGTAATTTACGAAGTTTTTGGCCAAAGTAAACTTATGTTCTAAGTAACTATTGGATATTATTTAAACTATTACTATATTTTTATCCTTAAACACCTCATGAAGAGCATATTGTGAATACCACTCAGACTAAGTCACGACCTGTGACAATGACCCTCATTGAATGGAATGAAATCAATTATCTCGCTTTAATTGAATATGAACATACTAGAATTACACTCTAGTGTATGTACACTCAAGGGCTGCCAATCCACAATTTCGAATGGCTAACCCTCTATTGATTTTCTTCATTGACTACGGTCTATCGCTTTAGAGTGCGCCTTTATGCTTTTTTTGGAACTCAGCTCATATTTAAGTGGCCAGTATTTAGTTAGTTGGATGATTTATTATTTATTTTCAAACCGAGAATACTTTGTGACGTTAAATGTTTTTTTATTTCATTTGTGAATTGGATACACAACAATTAGATACGAGGGGATGCTTTGTGATTCTAACGATCGATATAGACATTGTTAGTCTACATGAAAAATAACCAAGTTGACGAACGAACGATTACCTGGCTTATTTTTGCAGGTACATTTGTTTACAAATCAAAGTGTTGATATAGATTATAAAATAATGTTATAATTTAGTTGCTATGCTTTGTCGCGAAACAGGCATAACCCAGCTAATATTAAAAATGCAAAGTTCGCTGGGTGGTGTCACACTCTCACGTCGCAACTACTTAACCGACCATAATCAAATTCTACTAACATGTTGTCAAGAGTACAAAAAACAACTAGGCTTCCAGTATAAACGCAAGCAACACTGTGAGGCGCAGCTAGCATATTATATTAAGGCATCTACTATATACACTCGTACACACTGAACTTTCAAAATATAACCTATTTTGTGCATTGCATGTTCTCTTAATCTCAATATACGCATTTTTATTTACTTCACGCCAGGTAGGTAAAAGTAGTATTCTTAACATCACCAACGTATACCACGTCAAAGAACTACTGAGTGGTTAAGTTTGCAAAACTAAGAGGGCATACATCACTGGGATGCACCCATTAAGTTTGAAACTAAGTAGTTACAACGATACATTACACCACAAGTTTTACCTCGAAGGCAAATATCGTGACGAAATATACTTCTATTGGTTTGAGAACAATTCTAGTAATCGTACCTTAGAGAAGGCTACAGACAAGTGATCAATGACGCTGGTACCTAAATTAATAAACAAAAAATGTTATACCTTGAGACAACTCTACACAAATTGTGTGAATATTGTTATCTTGTACCCAAGGTAAAAGCTTTGCTTGGGTCTAGGTATATACATATATATAGATAGATATACTAGTTGTCCTGCCGAACTTCGCTCGGGGTGATAAAATACGATGGTGGCGCCACCTATCAGATTAATTGTGAATCTAAACCAGATATATATTTTAGGTGCCAACCTGACAGATGGCGAGTCCATCGCCGTTACTCAAGTACGACTATAAGTACATACCTTTGATTTAGGCGAAGTTGCATGCAAAATTTAGTACTATTATAGAGGTACATTGTAAAAATGTAGGTCACCATGACTTCACGGCATGTACACGTTCACACGTACCTATTAAGACGTTCTCTGATGAATTGAGTTTGGGGGTGAAATATTATGTGTGACGCAACTCGCAATCATGAGAATCGCTTTATTACGCACCCACGCAATATATAACCAACACTGAATTGAAATATTGTATGAAGATGTTAAATCTTGTCTCACATTGATGTTTAACACATGGTTTCAACACGGTATACTGTGTAATTGCTATCTTAATAATAATATATCCTCACGCCTTCCCACAAGGGTCCCCGAAGGGGTAGGCAGAGGTGTATAGGTAATACCCACACACCCACTTTCCGCCAGAGGTATATTAGGTGCCAACGTGACAGATGGCGAGTCCATCGCCGTTACTCAAGCACGATATACATACGCCTTTTTGAATTTCTTCTCAGACGTATGCAGGTTTCCTCTCGATGTTTTCCTTCACCGTAAAGCTCGTGGTGTGACTAATCACTGTACTTAAGTTCAGAAAAAACTCATTGGTACAGTCGGGACTCGAACTTGCGACCTTTGCGTCGCAGGCAACTGCTCGAACCACTCGGCCACCACGGCTCTTGCTATCTTACTACGTAAATTAGTAATACTTCATAAAAATACATTTTATTTTCGATTTTTATACCATTAAGGTGTAAAAGATTACCCTTACAGGCCGTGTGCCCTGATGGTAAGGGATTGCCGCCGGGCGTGGTCCCACCGCGATTTGAAACTCAATATTACAAGCGACTGCTTGAACCACTAAGGATGGAACGGCGATGGACTCGCTATTTATCACGTTGGCACCTAATATATCTCGGGCGGAATGCGAGTGTGTGGGTATTACCTATAATCCTCTGACTACCTCTTCGGGGACCCTTGTGGGAAGGCGTGAGAATAGTTGAATCTGGATAATCTACAAAAAGGTTAGAAGGAGAGAAGGAGATTGTTTACAATACATTAATACTAATAATTTATATAATTTTTGAACGTATTCACGCCAAGAAGTTACGAGTACGTGCGTTGTTAAGCATCCGATAAATAAACGCTTATCGCCTGTCAAACAGAGTGAGAAAAGTAATTATGGATGAAGCAGAAACCGTAAAACAACAAAATGCCCTTATCGAAAGAGTCAGGCACTGGCTAGAGCTCACGTCAATATTTAACATTGACATTTGGTGAAACGACGCACACTGTGCTTTTAATATCAATACATACATACATACATATAATCACGCCTCTTTCCCGTAGGGGTAGGCAGAGACCACTTCTTTCCACTTGCTACGATCCTTACATACGTCTTTCGCTTCGTCCACTTTCATTATTCTCTTCATACATGCTCTTCGGTTTAGGGTACTCTTGACCTGACCCTTTTTCATATCAATGATCCCTGTTAACAAATTTTCAGTTTAATTGTGTCAACTAGGAACAACTCTTTCTGGAGATGAATGTTAATGTTTGCGACACAGTTTTATACTACTGCAGGCATTATCTCAAATTTATTTGTAACTGTGTTATCTGTTCCCTAATAAATAAATAAATAGGACATGTTTGTCAAGTCATCGCGTAACAACCAGCCCTTAGTGTACAAAATAAGTCCGCAAGAATTATTGTGTGTAAACTTTTTCAGTGTCAGTCTTCAATAAACCTGCGCAAACCTCTCCTGTGCACCGTAACTCTTAACAAACGAAAGTGAACCTTATTATTATACCCAAGGCATTTAGTATGACAAAGTATTTTGTTGCACAGAGTACACGAGTAACCAAGGGACTTGATTGAAGCTTTCTAAGAAAATTGTTTTACTTTGATGCAATTGTTAGTTAACGAGATGAGCATATCCACTCGCCGTGTCATCGCTCCGTGTCCAACACGGTTGAGTCAATAGGGGTGAGGTGTGAGGTCACCACCGCCGATTACGTGGAGGTTTGGCTTCAATAGTTCAATACCATACTTGCTTGAAGCCCTTGACCTCGTTGACCTGGCTCACTTATCAGAACAAGTGGGGATAGATGACCGAATATTTAGTTTGTCTAAATGATTGATCAGGCAGAATCCAAAGTACGACAGGTATAATAATAATAATAGTAATAATAATTATTATTAATTTATTTCAGATACCAAAATCCATAAATTAAAAGTTCCAAATCAAATCAATGAAATAATAAATCCAAATTAATCACACCTTACATTACACTATATATACCCGGGCTATAAATTAATAGCTACTTGGAATGTATACGCTCTTTGAAAAAGCCGTGGCTGAGTGTTCTGAAAACGAAGCTACAAAATCAAGATTGCACGTCCGAACTCAGGCCGTATGGCGAGACGATATAAATATTTACCGAAATTTTTTTTTTAACAACAGCACTAATAATTCACGTCGTAGGGACACAACTGAAAAGGCATGTCAAGGCACTGAAGAAACAAGCCGACCTATTTCACAAAATACCTACTGAGCTTATGATATAAGTAAACATTTTGAACTGAAGAAGAATAACAAGATACATTTTAGTTATTCTCTCGTGTCGCCAGTTCTCAGAATTTCTCTCAGCCAGGCACTTCTTAAGTACCAAACAAACACAACCAAGGGCACCCCCTGTGGGGTTAGGATCTTGGCCTTGGGAGCCGAGCTGAACTGGCACGAGCTAATATCGAACACTTTATTCCATTAATAGGTAGTTTTGCTTCCAAAGTGACAACGAATATAAATATAATAATAATATATAATAATAAATAATATATCCTCACGCCTTCCCACAAGGGTCCCCGAAGGGGTAGGCAGAGGTGTATAGGTAATACCCACACACCCACTTTCCGCCCGAGGTATATTAGGTGCCAACGTGACAGATGGCGAGTCCATCGCCGTTACTCAAGCACGACTATACATACGCCTTTGAATTGCTTCTCAGACGTATGCAGGTTTCCTCTCGATGTTTTCCTTCACCGTAAAGCTCGTGGTGTGACCAATCACTGTACTTAAGTTTAGAAAAACTCATTGGTACAGTCGGGATTCGAACTTGCGACCTTTGCGTCGCAGGCAACTGCTCGATCCACTCGGCCACCACGGCTCTCTATATTATATTATAAGAATAATAATATAATATATCCTCGCGCCTTCCAGCATGGATCCCCGAAGGGGTAGGCAGAGGTGTATACACCACACCCAGTTACCGCCAGAGATATATTTTAGGTGCTAACGTGACAGATGGCGAGTCCGTCGCAGTTCTTCAAGCACGACTACACACGCCTTTGCATTGCTTATCAGACGTATTCAGGTTTCTTCTCGATGTTTTCCTTCACCATAAAGCTCCTACTCGTACTCGTACTCACTGTACTTAACATCAGAAAAAAGGAATAAACAAATGAAATAAATAAAAAAAACGCAAAAATAAGTAATACACACAAACAGTTATATTCAAACTGCACCCAGGATCGATATAGAGTAGGTTGCATCCGTATCGCATCGTACTTTGGCACAAGTCCAACACCTGAATTATTAAATAATGATGTCCAATTTTAAAAACCTATAAATTTTATCTTTTAGAACCAATAAACCACTTCCAATATAGATGTATATACAATTGGTCTGTTTTGCAGCATATGTATATACTATATATATTCGGTAAATATTTATATCGATATGCCTGACTTCTTAATCAGGGTCCACAGCTTCATGGTGAAGAAAGCCAGCGTTAGGATGCAGTATGCAAGTTATTATCCATCAAAATCCTACTAATATTATAAATGCGAGTTTGTCAGTATGTATGATTTGTTTGTTACTCAATCACGCCAAAAAAGCTGAACGGAATTAAATGAAATTTGGCACAGCGATAGATTATTAGCTGGATTAACACAGGATATTTTATACCAGAGAAAAATACCAATAGAAATTATATATCGCGGGTGAACTACGAGGCACAGCTAGCAAAATAAGCGTCTTTACGCTTTCTTCACCTCTGCCTACCCCACGACCGTCGTGGGAAGGCGTGAAGATATAATAATATATATATATAGCCCGCGGCTTCACCTGCGCGCAAAATGTTACTTAACAAGTAGTTTATTTTTCTTGAATCAAACATATCCCATATATTATTAACCCAGGTACCAATATAAATTTTTTTTTTATAAATTTTTACGGGATGGGAACGTTAAGAGTACTCGAAACCGACGAGCATGTATGAAGAGACTGACGAATGTGGACGAAGCGAAAGAGGTATGTAAGTCTAGAGAGAACTTGCGCTCTATACTCTCTGCCTACCCCGTTAGAGACTTAGCGTGATGATATGTATGTATAAATATTTATCTGTGCACAATATCAGCCAATTACATTCAGTAGTGTTGATAATGAACAGTCACAAATATTCGCATTTATAATATTACTGGGATATTATTTAATATCTATCAAGCTACCTTAATATACCTCAAGCGAAAGAGGTTATTACCTAACCTATTCGGCTCCTTTGTGAGAAGGCGCGAACAATAATAATGACAGTTATAAGACGCAACCTCCGAGGCATGCTTAGTCTCAGAGGAAGCAACAAACAATAGGAATAAACAATAAACATTAATAACAATAATAACGTTGTTTGTGTACAAGTCTTTTAGATAAAGGCATTCCTATCGATTATAGAGAGCGCCAATAGGAAATATATCTATCGAAGTATTTATCGAAGGAATATCAGCGAAACTTTCCGTGTGATAATCGCAAATGGGTATATTTCTTAGTAAATTCCAGTTTATTTGCCAACAGACTGCGTCCTGTCAACGCGATTGACGTCACAGAGTAGGCAATAAAAAGGAACAATAAAATGGATGTAGATAAAACGAAATGGCTGCATATATATATCCTCACGCCTTCCCACAAGGGTCCCCGAAGGGGTAGGCAGAGGTGTATAGGTAATAATAATGGCTGTATATACACGCAAAATATAGGCAACTGCGCCACGTGCATCCCATGATGGATGCGATCCCGATAAAATTATCGAACCAACTGAAATTTAATTTTCGTTACACTGTGTCAAGTGCATTTACAGTTCAACACATAGGTACGGAGTGTTAATTCGGTCGTTGGAAGCACGTTATACGTAGAGTTGTTTATACGTAAACATGTTGGTTGTCGGTGGATGCAAAGACATCGTTACAACATATACTAAACGGACAATGAGCATGTATAAAAGGACTAGCTATGTCTCACGGCTTTACCCCTATTAAATATAACTGTACATATATAATATGGGTCTCTACTCTCACTGGCTACCCAGTTAGGTACTCAGGCGTGTGTGTATGTATGTATGTACATGAGGAAGGTGTACGATATTTGTATATATATATCCTTACTAATATTATAAATGTGAATGTAAGTTTGTTTGTTACGCTTTCACGTAAAAACTACTTAACCGATCGTCATAAAACTTTGTACACATATTCTCGGGGGTATTAGAAGTAACATAGGATACTTTTTGTTGAAAAAAAATTTTTTTTTTTACGAAAGGTAAAAAAGCTGTCTACGCCGACGAAGTCGCGGGCACAGCTAGTATATATATATAAATATCGTACAGCCTTCCTCAATGAAGGGACAAAACATATATTTTTTTGAAATCGCATTAGAAATTCTCAATTAGCGCGTTGAAATAAACAAAACCAGCCTCATTTTAATATTGGTATAGATTGATGAAACGACAGGTCTATCAGTCAACATTGTTACAACTATTCTCTGCCTACCCGCAAGGCACAAGTGATGTCACTATGCATGTGTGTTGTGAGGTGATATTACTCTATTGACGGTCGCCAACAACACGTACGAGTGAAAATACTTTGAATGTAAATTGATCGAAAACACACGCCGCTTTGTGTTCGAAACTTCAAACGAAAAATAAAATAATAACAAGTCACAAACGGTTGGTTATACACAGTTATAGAATACGCCCTTGCGCGCTCTCATTGTTAGCGTATAAATCGTACTAGGTACTTGTTGTTGCATGATCAATAAAGTTATTGAAATGTATGTAGATTCCATTTATATAATATAATATTAATACTATCGCAAATCAACTGGCGTGAATGAGGGCGTGATTGTAAAGATGAAGAAAGGCATGTTACGTTGGTTTGGACACAGAAAGGATGAGTGAAGAAAGATTGACGAAACAGATATACAAAGCAAAAGTGTGTGCAAGAAGAGGCAGAGGAAGGTCGCGTTCCAACTACCTGGATCAAATAGATCGGACTCTCAAGGACGGGAACGTTAAGAGTACTCGAAACCGACGAGCATGTATGAAGAGACTGATGAATGTGGACGAAGCGAAAGAGGTATGTAAGTCTAGAGAGAACTGGCGCCCTATACTCTCTACCTACCCCGTTAGGGACTTGGCGTGATGATATGTATGTACGTATGTATACAAATACCTATACACCTCTGCCTACCCCTTGGGGGACCCTTCTGGAAAGGCGTGAGGATATACTACATTAATACTCATTTTATATCATACCATACGTTTTTGCGCGGCGTAAAGGAAACGTGCCCGTATCAGGACCTTACTTAAACCACACGACCACAAAAGCTTTCCACAAAAGATTTTGAAGAAAAGCCCATTGAGATACATCAAAGGACACTGAACACAGTAAAACTAATCTATCGGCAGCATTTTATAAACTTTTAAAAAAGTAAATTCGAACTCGGTTGAAGCGCCATACATGGGATCCAACTGTGCACCCAAGCCATTCAATCGTATGTGCCATCCTCGAGCGTTTTGCGAGCCTAACAAGCTGCGATTGATTATTACAAAACGAAGACAAAATAATACATCATTATTCAGAAATAAAAGTTTCCGAGTTTGTAATGACAAAACATACGAAAAATACGAGCGTTCATCTCATTATATCGCCTCATTCGTGGTAGCTTATTCATAGCAACTGACGACTCATTTTATTATAGCGAAAAGCATATTAGTATCCGTAGTACCCGGCCCTGGTTCACGAGTAAAAATAATGGCTCCAATGACGTGGGGTCGCAAGTTCGTAGCCCGTGCAGACGGGCGTTAACCTCTATGTAATATTGCAAAAAAGTCACAAACTGAGACTCGATGATTAATAACGCTTTAACAATTTTAAAGGAGACATTATGGCATGAAAACGGCTGATTAAACTGAAATATTAAAATCACTAACAAGCCGCCCCGGCTTTGCACGGTTAGTAGAGCATATAATGCCAACAAGTTTATAAACCCATTATGCTGCCAACACACTATAACTCTCCGAACACAGAGTGGCAACGCGCAAGTGATACTTCTGTATCGTGAGCGTAAATAGGCTACGGTAACCATTTCCCATCAGGTGGGCCTATGCTTGTTTGCCACTCTTGTTGTATAAAAAAAATAAAAAAAAAGTTTGCTCTGTGGCTCATTTAAAAAAATACACAATATCATAACGAAGCATACTTTAACCTACCTCGTGAATCACTGTGTCTATTGCCGCTAAAGCCGCATGGAAATATCTTCAGTAGTTTTTTGTTATAGCGAATAGACAGACGCGGCGGGGACTTAATAATCAGAACTGACAAGTGTCAAACTCTAGTTAAAAGGTCCACGCATATTTTACAGCTAAAGACTTCATATTTAGTTTGAAAGTCCATGACACTCGCAGACAGAGGAACGATAACGAATGCCTTTAAAAAGTAGATAGTACGATGAACTTTTTGGGTTGAAAGTTTTTCACGACCATTCAGATTTGAAGACCCGCGCTCGGGTCGATGATCCAATGAAGCCTGTTATTCTTAGTTTCTCCAGCTGCCGAAACAACTCTTTGGAGGAAATAATCTTAAGAATGTATGGATGAGAGAATGTATTTTGTCAACGTCATTGGAGAACTGAAATAATTATGCTTAAGTACATTTCGTTTCCACGGCTACATTTCTGGGGCGGGAGATAATAGAATATTTTAGACGAAATAATATATAGTCCAAAAGTTAAGCGGACGAAAACGTTATTCAACCCACTAACATTAAACTTAAAGTATACTAAGCACTTATAGCGCTTAAAATCGCTTAACATTTTTAATTTATTCACCACTCCAATATTACTTCTTACGAATGTCAAATTTCAAGAATGCAGTGAGCACAGAACTTCTGCCAAAGTATGAACAATGCAGCAAAAAGAAGTATCGAGAATGCCTTTTGATATTGCTACCCTGCCACTTTTAATTTTCGCTTGGACACGTCAACTGTACTTTCCAGTCGAGATGTCCTTTTACATAGAGGTAAAAACAGAGCGCAATAATAGTATCAAGCCACACTGCAGGGGTTCAATTTTCACTTCATACTTTACATACGTCATTGAATTCATTTTTCAGTTGTATGTAGGTTTCATCACGTCGTTTTATTCACATTTGAAAAGTTAACGCTGGTATAAAACTAACTTTAGAACCTTCACCGTTCGTTCCTTCATTGTTCGTAGACAAAACTATCATTGAAACTGAAGGGACGATATAAAGCTTTGCCTGTTTAAATATTTTATATCTGACACGCACGTGACGAAGACACAGTATGTTGGTCCACACAGGTTGTTAACGGTATATATCTATATACAACGTTATGTTATCCTATAGGAGTCAATTATCTCCAACGACGAGATATTAGATGCACGGTATAACTCGACTAGATCAAAGCTTAGCTTAGTTAAGCGTCTCCGGCAAATTAAGTTAATATTCCATCTACATATTTCTATAATAATTTCCAAAGTGTTTCGAAACTAAGTAAGGTAATACACGTGCATTCATTCCTTGGTAAATCGTTTCTATACGGTAGGAGAAATATTTCTCATAGAAATTCTGGTTGAAAACGGGAACAGAAAGAGAGAAAAAAGGTATCGGTTGCCTGTTTAGCTAACAATATTCCAAGGTATAAATCCTTGACTGAGTCACAAATTCCAAGAAGACCTGCCAAATTAATTGGGTGATATTTTTTGGAGATACGATTCTTCACGAGCATGTATACTCAAGAAGAATTGAACGCTTTCAATCTCCAATACTTTGATATATATGTTATACAATTTAGCTGTAGCGTGAGCAAAACAAATATATATAAAATATATATATATATATATATATATATATATCCTCACGCCTTCCCACAAGGGTCCCCGAAGGGGTAGGCAGAGGTGTATAGGTAATACCCACACACCCACTTTCCGCCAGAGGTATATTAGGTGCCAACGTGACAGATGGCGAGTCCATCGCCGTTACTCAAGCACGACTATACATACGCCTTTGAATTTCTTCTCAGACGTATGCAGGTTTCCTCTCGATGTTTTCCTTCACCGTAAAGCTCGTGGTGTGACTAATCACTGTACTTAAGTTCAGAAAAACTCATTGGTACAGGCGGGATTCGAACTTGCGACCTTTGCGTCGCAGTCAACTGCTCGAACCACTCGGCCACCACGGCTTAACAAATAAAGCAGATATAGTAAAAAAGTGGTGTCACCCCTTAAAATTAACTACAACTTCATGCACATAACAAACAACGAATACATCACGCAGACAATATACTTTAGAACAATGAAATTTAATTACGGATTTGCAAATTTGACTCTAATTTGCATGAGGTGTAAGGTAAACATTTGTATACTGTGGAGTACATGGTGAGTATGATGTGGGTAAACATATTGCGGGCTGAACAAATACAGACGTGGATAAAAATTATATGCTTACAATAGTTTTGAAGAACACGTGGAGTCAAGGACAAGAACCGAGCGAAACACAAAGTATTACCAATCATAAAAGCATTGATGTCACCAGTCTCAAAATCTACCAACTAAGCTAGTGTTGTACCGCTGTCCGGTATCCATCCATATTTTATATTAACTTAAATAATTTATTTAATACTAACTGTGCCCCGCGGCTCCACCAGCGCAAAATATTATTTGATTGGATTTTTTTTTGTAATAAAGCATATCCTATGTGTTAATCCAGCCTATAGGTAGTCTATCTCTGTGCCAAATTTCATTCAATTTCGTTCAAATCCATACATACTCACAAACTTTCGCAGTTACAGTATTAGAATGTTAGGATTTCATGGTGGCTCGATTTCTAACAATTCCAAACTACGTAAATTATTCCACAACTCGTTCCATACCGGAGACAGGATATCCATCATGTTACACATTCGAAAACATATCACAGATAATAAATAAAGCGAGCCCCGCAAGCATTACATTCGCATAGACATTGCAAGTTGCAACGACAATGTAGATGTAGCCATAAACTAAATGACGATTACACAATATGGACAATCCAAGGAAACATTTATTCGCAGGAGGGCCTAGCGCCATAACAAAGACTTGAGATGAATGGACTAACAGTGCATTGGGATTGCACAAGCGGTCAATTGATCTGCTTTTTTTCTCTTGGATATATATCCTCACGCCTTCCCACAAGGGTCCCCGAAGGGGTAGGCAGAGGTGTATAGGTAATACCCACACACCCACTTTCCGCCAGAGGTATATTAGGTGCTAACGTGACAGATGGCGAGTCCATCGCCGTTACTCAAGCACGACTATGCATACGCCTTTGAATTTCTTCTCTAGGATAGTATTATGATAATATGTAGCTAGCAGGATTCCCCAATAAACAGACTCAAGACAAAATCATTTTTTACCTTACTTAGTTCCTTAGATTAGGACGTACAAACTCTACCTCTTATATCATCAATATCTTAGAAGGAAGGACCAAAGAAGCCCCAGTTACCTGCCCTATCAAAATTGGTACAGCCGTTACGGAGATTAACGGGAACATATAAATTTTATTTTTTAACATAGATAAGACAACCCTTCTGGAAAATAATGGTAAAGAAAGAATTAAGGAAGCTGTTTTTTTTTTTTATACTACAAGAGTGGCAAATAAGGTTTAAGATATAACATCATGATTGGACAACTACAAAATGAAAATAAAAACTAAACTTAGAAGTCGTAAAGCGTAAATGTATGTTTACAAAATTGGGGACGGTTCACTATTAAGGGATAGACATGCGCAGACACATCACGAGAAGTGATCGTGCATAATAAATGGACTGAGAAATATTAATCAACCTATATATATAATAAAAATGTAACGGATCGCTGTCTGTACATGGAAGATATATGAGAAAGTTATGAGTGCTTTGTCTATGCGTTTGTGCACGCTTATCTCAGAAACGGCTTATCGTGGCGTGGTTTTCACTAATATATTGTTGTAAGCTTCACTTAACATATGCAAAAATGCTGCACAAAGTCACTATTCCACGCGGACGAAGTCGCCTGAACAGCTAGTTAGTTAGCTATAATAAATTTACTTAGGTTTATCTCATTCCAAAACAGCCCACGAAATTGCAAACAATACTGTCCGTATCGATTCAAGTTCATACTGATAACAGTGGAACAATACAGGTAACGAAGGGAAACCTTTCTAATTCCCTTTGAGAAATACACCAAGGGCACCTTTGCATACACACAATGAGCGAGTGTCCTAGTCCTGACTTCTAGTAAACAAAAGTAGCAACAAACCGAACACGAATCAATATTGTAACAATGAATGGACAAACCTTGAGTCAGGTAATATTTTTTTATTAGGACAAGTAGAAGCGGAATTAACCATTCCGTAGATATCGCTTCCAGGAACAGTGTAACTGTGATGTAATATTACTTTTTACTAGCGGTGGATTTGACTCTTAGTGTCATGATGGGTAAGGATTAAAGATATACCACATACAGAGCGACAGATTTTCAGGTGGCATTTTTATGGTCATACATAATTGTTCACGTCCATTACTTTCGCCGGAGATATATTTAGGTCCCATCGTGACAGACCATCGCTGTTTCTCAAGTACGTTTTAACAAACGTATGCACGCTTCGCCATCAAGTTTACTTCATCGCAAAGCTCGTAGTGTAATTGTTCACTGTACTTAAGTTCACACCTAATTATAAATTCAAGGCCCATGTTTTGACCAAATATTGTATCGATACACCTCGGCCTATCTCTTTGAAAGAGAGACTATCACTATGTAGGGATTACAAACGTTCATTGTGTGACGCGGGACAGACGCAAACCTTCCATTACACAATTACTTATGACGTCTGTCGAGTTCAACCTTAGCCCAACACACTTGTCAAAGCCCTTGAAAATATATGTATTAATAGGTCCTTGGACATAGTTTTATGAACAATATAATTATGTATATTTCGAACATGGTGGCTGAGTGATTAAAGTCAACATTGCCAATTCAAACCTAAGTGGTCTGTCTGTACCAATGAATTTACAGATATAAGGTTCAATGAATTGTTACATTATGAGTTTAATGGCGTGACCCAACCTGCCTACAATTTTGTAAAATTAATTACGCATAGTTGTTGTAATCATTGTTTCTATGTGTCTGGTTCTGAAAGTTGCATTGTTGTTGATACCTGTCTACCCTTTAGAGAACATTGTGAGATGCTGAGTTATTATGCGTTACGTACAACGCCGAGTCACGGCGTAGGCGTTGACTAGGGCGCCAGTTATCCCCAGAGCTAAGATGATAACGTCATAATACGCTACACAATTATAAAGGCATATAAAGAGAGAATATACAATTTCGCAATCCATTTAGTAGTGGCGTAGTCAAACGATTAATAGAAGAATTGCATTAATCGTAATCATAGTAGAGCCGTGGTGGTCGAGTGGTTCGAGCAGTTGCCTGCGACACAAAGATCGCAAGTTCGAATCTCGACTCTACAAATGAGTTTTTCTGAACTTAAGTACAGTGATTAGTCACACCACGAGCTTTACGGTGAAGGAAAACATCGAGAGGAAACCTGCATACGTCTAAGAAGAAATTCAAAGGCGTATGTATAGTCGTGCTTGAGTAACGGCGATGGACTCGCCATCTGTCACGTTGGCACCTAATATACCTCTGGCGGAAAGTGGGTATGTGGGTATTACCTATACACCTCTGCCTACCCCTTCGGGGACCCTTGTGGGAAGGCGTGGGGATTATAGTAGTTTATATACATATAACATCCACTGCAGTATTAGCGATGTCTGTATTTCAACGAGTATTCTTGCCGTGACGTAATACAGATAAGATCCTCGTATCATGTACCTACAATCAGTATATAACACTCGAATGACATGACACAAAGCAGAATACTTAGTGTCTGTGTAGTCACAAACAGCCGGTTGTGATTTAATAGTCAAGGTATTAACTTAATAACGAGCTAATTTACAAAATAAGTTGACTATTATCTCATATTTATCTGTGACACCACGAGTTTTACGGTGAAGGAAAAACATCAAGAAGTAACCTGCATAGAGGTGTAGAAGACATTGAAAGACGTCTGTATAGTCGTGCTTGAGTAACGGCGATGGACCCGACATCTGTCACGATGGCACCTAAAACGGATCTCCTGCGGAAAGTGGGTGTGTGAATATTACCTAAACACCTCTAGCTAACCCTTCGGGGATCCATTGTGGGATGGTGTGAAGATATTATTTATCTGAGAATAATAAAAAAAAATGGCAGACATCCCCGCCAGGTTTAAGCAACGTTACTTTTATTTACTAAAGTGTCCAAAAATTGGGCCCCGTCGGGTGGTGAGAACTAACCATTGTCTATTAAAGATTATTATGATCGCAAATATGGTGACGTTTTGGCTTTGTTAACAGTATGAGGTCTAAGGAACGAAACCTTTTTCAGTATACTACTAATTCCTAGTGAGTTTCTGGACCATTGCCATTTGGCTGCGATCGTCTCTAAAATAAAGAAACTTCCCCAGTCATGTTGCTTAAATATTCTACGTGGGATATCCATCGTCCTTTGTTGCAGCTCGTTTAAAACGAACATGTGATTAAATTCCCTTGGACGTGAGCAGTATAAATTCTTTCAAAACTTCAAGGTATACATATCACCACGCCGAGTCCCTCACGGGGTAGGCAGAGAGAGTAGAGCTGTAGAACTATTTAGCTTCATGCACATTCATCAATCTCTTCATACATGCTCGCCAGTTTTGAGTACTTTTGACTTTCATAACCAATCGCACACTCAAGTCGGATTGATTTGATCTTCTTCTACACACTTCATTATTTTGCATAAAGGTAATAAATTGTATTAATTGTATGGACAAAATCATAAAACTTTATTGCACGGACGCTTCACTGCCTGCTAAAAGCACGCAAGTGAGCAATCCATCCAAACAAAAACAGATACTTTTAAACGTTTTATATACATTTTCATTTAAACAATTCCTTCATTCGCTTTAGGATCGGCGAAATTGTTGCAATCAATATGTGTTCAAGTATAAATTTGAAATATAATAATAATATATCTATAGATAAATATATAAAATAATATATAGGGTCCCCAAAGGGGTAGACAGAGGTGTATAGGTAATACCCACACACCCACTTTCCGCCAGAGGTATATTAGGTGCCAACGTGACAGATGGCGAGTCCATCGCCGTTACTCAAGCACGACTATACATACGCCTTTGAATTGCTTCTCAGACGTATGCAGGTTTCCTCTCTCCAGTTTTCTCTGACGTTTTCCTTCACCGTAAAGCTCGTGGTGTGACTAATCACTGTGATAGAGTTCAGAAAAACTCATTGGTACAGTCGGGATTCGAACTTGCGATATTTGTGTCGCAGGCAACTGCTCGAACCACTCGGCCACCATGGCTACTTTGAAATATAACCTCCAAATGTTAAAAGAAGAGGGAAACATTTTATTGGATTTCCTTTTAGTTGTAAAGAATGCCCATACTTTCTCCCGTTGAATAATATACTAATAAATATACACATTTAATCACAGACCGAAATATATACCGAAATTGGGCGCGTAAAATGACCTAAATAGTTAAAAAGGCTTAATTCCAAAACCAGTTTCTTGACTCTACTGAAATAACAAACTTTTGACGTTACCGAGAATTCGTCTAACTAATAACATGACTCGTTAGTGAAATAGCGAAACAGAGTTAGTTTTACAAACAAAATGGAGAATAATATTTCTGGCACTTGCGACGACGTTGCATATACAAGGACTTACGACGCATTACAATGGTGTAATTCCCACACAGATGCTATTAAAAAAATTAAATTCTAAAACCAAATCGTTTAGAAAATTTTATCAGTATCATTATCCGAAGCGAATGGAAGGTGGTATAATTACACATATGCCTAGCCCTTTAGTGAACCTACTGGAAAAGCGTGCGAAGTTAGATTCATATACAACTCAGCAAGCGAAGAAGCCAAACCTTTCATTTGTTATTACAGGGGACTAACATTTCACACAAGCCTAAAAGACAACACTTTCGGAGTCTAGTTTAAACAGAACTAGCAAATGAGCAAAAATGCTCATCTGGAAACTTTTAAGCATGCAGTATGTATGTATGTTATTCGATAACGAGCTCCATACAAAAACTTTCAACATAAAAGAAGAAAGAACAGACATGAGGGAGACTTCATCTCTATCCGAGTACTAAAATGAATAGCACAAAGAGGTGATCCTAAGTTTGCAAGGTCAACCACGCAAAATTTATATACCGGATGTTATGAGCGTCAATAGGCTATACGAAAGGAACCGCTTACTTATTAGAGAAGTAAGCCCGACTAATAATTAGGTAGGCTGTATATTTATTTTCCATCTAAGTGGTAGAAACGCACAGTGGGGAATAGAAGGCTGCATGTGGAGGCTTTTTAACGCTACGCTTTAGTATCTGGTGCGTAAAGTAGCTTATTATAAATAACTACACATATGAGGTTGAGTAGAAGTAAAGGAATTAAATGTAAGCCCAAGAATTCCCGGCGCTGGTTTATGACCAGCTCGAAGGACCATTGTCAAAAATATATTAAAATTTAATTTAATGCAACCATTATTGTGGCCTGTGTGCCATAAAAATATTAGAGTAAGCTCTAAGATCAGAATAATGTTCTCTGCTCCTAGTATACAAATTCTAAAGCAATAACATGATAGCTCATCTTAACATTCATACAGGTCTGGTCAACCACATATCCGCCATTGCAATTCCAGCAAACGAGATTCCAGGCTAGTGACCACAAAGTGTATTCACCAATACATAGAACTCGTATATAGTGGTTACTAGGATGGATTATATAAACTGTATCGGTAAGAAACGCTTGATGATATTTTTAAGGTCATTCGGATTGATAAGTATTTGAAGCTATGTTAAAACCAACATTGAAAAATAAACAGGATACATACATTTAGGGAAAATTTAAATAATCACAGCTATCTGAATATAAATGAGGTTGATAATTTAAAAGTTGTTATATGTACATATATATTATTATTATTTAATATTATTTTATATTAGCCCCACTAAGCCTCGTCTAACCTCATCCTCCACTAACATAGAGCGCTTCCGACCAAAAATGTTTATGAATTTTGATTTATGTTCTAATTGCTATTAGAATTAATTAATCTTATTACTATAAGAATAAAAATGCATAACACTTCCAAAACCGATTAGGGTGTATGTAAAATATTATCTGTAACTCGTTATTTAAACAACTTTTTTGTAAATATAACAAATTGTTCTAATAACTGTTATTTTAATATAACAACGATGGCCAAAAAGCATTTAACTAGCCTAGTGTAAAGAGACCACCATAACTTGGCGCTTGTATTAGTTAGTTAGTAACCAGAGTATTACTTAATTGCCAAAAATGAGTGCCGCATAAGAGACTTAAAATCCGACCTTTGTAGCAGCCATACTATATAGAATAACAGTATCCAGGTTCTTTCAAACAACTGTTCGAGTTTTACATTAACAAAGAGCTTCACAAGAGAGCATTCTTTATTGTGTTTTTAGTTTAAGTCAGTTCTGACACGAATTGGTACGGAATTGTGTAGAAAGTAGGTTACATATGCACAAAAGTTTACCATATTTGAAATTTTTCACGTCTTCCATATGTGTCCCCAAAAGAGTAGTCAGTTGTAATATCACTCTCTTCTACTTAGCTACTCCTATCTTCTCTTAAGTTATATTAAGGGGCCAACGTGACAGAAGGCGGGTCTGTCGGCGTAGCGTTTTAAAGCCTATGGATATGCGACTTTAACGTATGCTTGCTTCTTCCCTGCATTTTCCTTAACCATAAAGCTCGCGATGTAACTCACTGATCTTAAATGCATAAAAACTATTGATACATACCGCCGGGGTTTGAACTAACACTTACTAGTTAACCACTTTGTCACAACGGCTTTAAGTACAGTATAGTCTCACTAACTGTGTCCCTTACGTTGAATAAAATATTTTGATGTTGATTTTTTTTGACTAAAAATAAAAGCAAATTTCAACTACATCGCTAGATCATCGAAACGATAATAGTGCAATGGTGCACCTTAATCGATAAATTTCAGATTGATTGCGAGACAACATCAGTACAATTCAGCTGGAGATAAAGTTCATCAATACTGTCGATATATTTGCTATATGCAAGCAACAGCGCGCCGTATCACTAGCGTTACATTCGATTATACCTACATATTCCTACATAATATGTAACTGGTTATTTTGTAAGGATCGTAGCGAGTGGAAAGAAGTGGTCTCTGCCTACCCCTACGGGAAAGAGGCATGATTATATGTATGTATGTATATAATTAAAAAAATGTTTTTTATAGGTGCAGGAAATTTTAAAATTGGTTAAGTGTTTTTCGTGTTTACTCATTACATACAATTTTACATACTTACAGCAATCAAATAGGAAGGACTTGATTGTTAAAATGATAGGTGTATTTTTTGCTTACAAAATTCACTACACGATTTGTAAGCCATGACACGACAACCTAAAGATCGTTCCATTTAGATAAGCATCGATTCTATGTTTGTACAGTAACAGATTCAATTAACGACTTTGTATACAATATAGGTTTGTACAAAACAAAACAAAATCTTGGCATACCGACAATTTCTTTTGCAATTGGCAGTCGAACGCATGGTCTATAATTATCTACTACTACTGCATTGAATTATTTATTTGACTTTCTTTTTTATACCACATGGATGGCAAACAAGGATGCCGGTCGCCCGATGGTAAGCGGTTACCAATCTATGAACTATAATAAAAAAAAATTAAACGAACATTCGAACGAAAAAATGAACGTGATGCACGAGACAAAATTTACGTAAACGGTTAGCGCCGACGTAATGATAATAACATTGACAGAACATATGAACAGATAAGAGGATAGTATAAGACGTTAAGATAAGATAATATGAATGCAATCTTAGATTGGGTCCGAAATAACAGTTTCCGATGCGGAGATAAGCAGGAACACAAGGACGCGTCGCGAATCTCGAGGAAGATTTTTAAGAGGAAAAATACATTGGTAGCATTTACTTAAATATACTAAGCCGACTGATTGACACTTGTTGCTTGAGACCAACTGTGAAGATAACTGTCGCCATTTGATAATAAAAACTATAGAGCCATCATAAATAAAAAAATATTTATGTTTTTGTGCACACTGTGCATTGCATTTTCTATTGCTATCAAATGTAGCAGATAAGCCATGACACCGAGTACCATCATGTTATAAGCGCATACATAGCCTTCTTCACTAAACGGGCTATCACAAAACATTTTTAAATCGGATTAGTTAAACATCAATATCTCTAGATAGATAGTACTTATAGAGCGACCTAGGTCTGCCTCTTCATAATTTTAGTATAGATACTTTGCCTTGGGTTGTACCAGGGCATCAGTAAAAGGAACGAGACGTCTTACAATCCATCCGACCCTAAGCATAAGCATGTACATACCAGCGATCGATGCACGTTCTTATATAGATGTAAATATACTAGTATACATATATATATAACAGTCATACATAGAATATGTATAATGTACAGTAGGCAGGACCTGTGGCTAGGTTATTGCCAATGTGCCATTCTTATTTTACCTAATATGTTGACCTTACCTATGAGGTTGTCTCTTTAACATATGCCACTACTATATGTTGGCAGTTTTGTATATAAATCTATTTACATTCACCTACAACGGGTTTATTGGACTACATTAATTATTGAGGAACAAAGCAAGAGCGATTATTTCATTCGTAAAATGAATTCAGTTCGATATTGATCGCATTGCAGATTTTAAACAATTTCAAATTATATTATTGCCGGCACTATACACCGCTCAAATAACACATGTTCATTCCAATGAATGCCAACTTAATTACAGTTTTATTATCAACGAGACACGACTTCTAATAGGATGTGGCAAGTTTATGTTACAATTAACAACATCCTATTGTTTACTTACGATTAACGTCATTGAAGATTTCAAAACAAGCATGAGGTCAATACGGTACTGAGCTCCTCTCATAAGCACTTTAATAATGCAAAATGTTTAGATATCAAATGCTTAAGTATGACAATATTGTAAACAAACTCAAAAACCGTCCAGTACATCACAGCTGATCGACACGTAAACAAACTCACCTTAAAGCATCACTGTAAACACTACATCCCATCGACGCAACAACGTTCGATTGAAATAGACGGAGAGTAAACTTCCTGAGCACTTCTGGAGCGGTTTGACACAAAATTTGGTACGACAAACGATTTCCGTGAACTAAAAATATTGAAAGATTAGAAGGGTCCCGTTCGTAACAGCGGCACGGAGGACGAAGGGCGTGCGACTCCCGCAACGGCCGGCTGAATACTGGCTAACTAGCGGTTAGTCCGCTCGACTGTGCTCGTGTCACCCAAGTGCAGCCATCAGGTGTGACCAAGAGGTACGCCACGAATGCCTTTCATAGATGTGGTACAATGCGAAAAGACACAAAAAGCGTATTCCCGATCCTCAATAGACGTTCCAGGCGCGATTGCACTCTAATTGGCGGTAAATATAGCCCAACGTAAATGAATGTTTGATGAGATCCTTCAGAAATAGCTTTTTAACTGCACTAACTGCACTTTCCGCAGAGTACATGGGCAGTCGCACTCAATATTAATTAGTCATCCGGAATCGTAACGGGACGCGTGTTTATTATGGGTTCCACAGTTTATACGTGAGCAACGACTAAATAAAGAGGACAATGGCATCAGGTCTAATCAGATGCTGTAACTATGTCAAAGAGTGTGGGCATGGTTGTTTTAACCTAATTCAATTCAGGATTATGTCAGGTCTGAAATCTATTCAAACAGGAAATCTTATTTATAAAATTCTCGTGACACAATGTTACCATACTCCTGCGGAACGGCTTGATCGATTTGTATAAAATTTTATATGTATATTCAGTAGGTCTGAGAATCGGCTACTATCTATTTTTCATACCCTTAAGTGAAAAGGGTTGTGCAACCCAAACATATTTTTTTTCACCCGAGCGAAGCTGGGCGTGGCAGCTAGTAATATATAAATCTTGATAATACATAGAGCTTATTAAATTATAGCCGTGGTCGCCTAATGGTTCAAGTAAGTTGCCTGGACAACAAACAAAGGTTGCAGGTTCGATTGCCGGGGGTCCGTACCAATTAAATTTTTTCTGAGCTAAAGTACCGCGGTATCAGACCTTATCACCATTACGGTGATAAACCTATATAAACCTGAACTAGCGAAGAACTCGCTCCTTTGACATTGAAATAAATCTCCGGGGAAAAGAGGGTACACACTGCCTACCCTTTCGGCAAACTCGGTGGGACGTACCTAAGGCTATTCAAGATTTTTCTTACGTGTGGGAGGAAATAATATATTGATTTAATTAAGTATCGTAGACGGTGAACATCGTGCAGTAGTTACCCTGACCTCTATGTTTTTAATATACGAGGACGCTTAACTTCTTCCAGTTCAAGGGTAGTGGAAACGACGCAGAAATGCAATGTGTGTTACATTGCTCCTGTAATATTCTTTACATTTGGTAGTCTTAAAGCATTTGAATGTTATCAGGGCAATGATATGACCTTAAATTATTTAAGGGAGTCACATTTTTGGGTAGCGACATTTGCCACGATTTCTCGTGGCCTTAGGCCACGTTAAATGGCAGACCCGTTTTTTAGCACTGTACACCACATTTTTGGAAAAGCGTGAGGGTCCAAAAAGCCTTATTATTTCTAGAAAATAATGTTTAATAATTTAACGGTCGCAGTGCCGTGTCCTTTAAATCGAATATTTTTTTTTGAATATGAGTCTCTCTGGATGTTTCTCTATTCATATCTATCCGATTACTTGATGATACTCTTCATTGAATTTGTCAAAATACATCAAAATTTTCTTATACAGAGGAAATGCTAAAAACCGTACGCCTTTAAGCCATCCCACAAGGATACTTGAAGGGATAGGACCAGATATATATTTAGGCCAACGTGACAGATGGCGAGTCAATCGCTGTTTCTCAAGTACAATAGATAGTTCTTTGAATATCTTCGCTACCTTGCATTACTTGCATTACTTACATTCCACCTTGAGTAAACGGCGATGGCACCTAAAATATAAATCTGGCAAAAAGTGGGGCTCGGGTACTATGTAAACACCTCTGCCTACCCCTTCGGGGAGCCTTGTGGGAAGGCATGAGGATATATATCTATCGATAAAGGTATCTAACCAATGAAGAACTAGAGTGACCTCTTTTATGGTAACAAGGCTTTTGTGCAATATGCACAAAAGCCTTGGTATATAGAATTACTCTTGTTATAATAATACAAATTTACAATACAGCTTTGCTCGCCCATTCCACACAAGATCTTTATCAGGACTTGAAAACAACACAATGCGGCACTAATGCTTTCATTCTTGTGAGGTTATATATATTTAATGGCGTAATACTTTCATGAACAATATGAAATTATCGTTATACACGACAAACAGTAATAATAATAAGACTAGGAGCTATTCGGCAAATATTTATGTACATATTATTGTGGGTATGCCACGTACGTAATACGTAAATAATTCCTGAACTTCAAAGATAAGAACACTGGACCGATTTTTATTTTTTTTGTGTCTATACGTGCGTAATGGATGGCTTATATTTACTTATGAACCCGATAAGTGGCGTTACAATCGTGTTTCAGTTTTTTTTTTTCAATTCATTCAAGCGAAGCTGCGCGGGCACCGCTAGCATATATTTAAATACGACATATTATTTCCGGTTCCTCCTACACAATAAATGGAAATAAAACCAAAAAGTAAACCTGAGAGTACTCGAAACCGACGAGCATGTATGAGGAGACTGATGAATGTGGACGAAGCGAAAGAGGTATGTAAGTCTAGAGAGAACTGGCGCTCTATACTCTCTGCCTACCCCGTTAGGGACTTGGGGTGATGATATGTATGTAAGTAAACCTGACATGGCTTCACTCACATTCATCAGTCTTTAATCTTACTCGCGGTATTTCGCCGTTTAGAGTATTCTAGTAGCATCAGACATTGCTTATTCCAATGAAATCTTCAGAATAACGGAGATAGCGATAATATAATGCACATCAATTACCATCTAATTATAACCATATTTTTGCACACAGAGCATCGAATGCGACATACATTACTGTAACTGAACTTGAGTCAGGTTAAAAAAGGAGGTAGCTGTGCGCTATTCTAATAAGATTGTGAACTGGCTCTCTAATCTTTCTCCCTACTCCGGGAAGGACTCGGTGTATGTATGTATGCGGACTTACTGATTTATTAGTTCCGCGAGTTTAGTTGGGACTTACCGAACGCTGCAAATTGTACATTTCGCTTGCCAAAGAAATATTAAACCCAAGGGATGCGCGAGATATGTATCCTTCTTATAGGTTTTAAGGTTCCTACTTCGTCGCGTATTTATCGTTGGTGCAGCCTGCTCTGCACTGTTCCGCTTAACAATTAAGCATATAGACTATTCCTTCCTCAATCTAAGGCAAAAATAATTTTCAAAGTGGATTAGTAGTTGCTGCTATTAAGTACTAATCTGATCTGCTTCAAATAGCCCGTTTATGAAGGAAATATCATTATGCTACCATTATAATATTATATATCCTCACGCCTTCCCACAAGGGCCCCGAAGGGGTAGGCAGAGGTGTATATGTAATACCCACACCCACTCTCCGCCAGGGATAAATTTTAAGTGCCAACTTGAAAGATGGAGAGTCCGTCGCCGTTACTCAAGCACGACTATACATACGGCTTTGAATTTCTTGTTAAACTGATGCAGGTTTTCCTTCACCGTGAAGCGCGAGGTGTGACTAATCACTGTACTTAAGTTAAAAAAAACTCATTGGTACAGTCGTGATTCGAACTTGTAATGTTTGTGTTGTGGGCAACTACTCGAACCACGGCTTAGTATAATATATATGGGTTATCTAAAGATCTGATAGACCTTTCAATCACTGTACTTATAATTAGATTTGAATGTGTAATGTATTTGGCATCTCATTACTTCTGATGTGCATCATTGACAAATAAGGCCGAAAGAGTCAGGAGATGACAGAAGTATTTCGTCATTTTGACAGGCCATCTGGCACAGTGGTACTGACCCTGCCACAGACCTTGATTTCTATGTTAAAAGGCGCGGTTTCGATCTCCGCCTGCACCGAATATTTTCTAGAGTATCCTACAAAATGTATAAACACGAGAGTTGAGTGAGGCATTGTTAAAAGAAAAACGTCTGAACAGAGTTGAATGAAATTTGGAACAGATATAGTTATATGGGATGTATATAGGATTATATTTAGCGACGTTGGAAGCACTGAGCACAGTTAGTATTTGATATAATTTACTTTACTGTTCTACGTACGTCACCGAGATCGTATAAGCCCTGCCCTACTTTCTGCTTATACCCAACGTTTTATGTTATATCACTAAGGTGGGTCCGGTCCACCTGATGCTGAGCGTACCGCAGCTAATGGATGCTTCGACACCAGGGGTTAAGCTCGCGCGTCGCCGACCCCAAAAATTTAACTGTAAAACGAAAGTAAGTCGGGAATGATCGGAAATACGGCCGTCTGGTCTAGTGGTTAGAGCTCCTGATTGCCAAACTTGAGGTCGCGGGTTCGAATCCCGTTTTGTGATAAACACGAGTACCTATTTGTACCTTAGTCCTATGTATTGATGTGTATATATTTATATATAAGTAAATGTATCGTTACCTAGTTACCATAGCACAAGCTTTGCTTAATTTGGGACTAGGTAAATTTTTGTGGAATTGGCCTAAGGTATTTATTACATATTATATAATGTAAATTTTTCGAGTTAACTTATCCATACTAAGCTTTCGTTACTAGTTACTAAAGCTTAATATGGATACCCTTACTAGTACCCTTCAGCAATAAAGCTTATTATTTTGAAACCCACTCACTTTCATAACATGATTATTATGAATCACATATTTCTGGTGACGTAAAGAGAATGAACCAACTACTTGGTCTCTGGTAAGATCGCTTACATTGCAAGGAACCTTGTGAGAACAGTTCAAATTAAGATGTTGCGGTGACATAAAAGTGCGTTCAAGTGTACAGTTTTAATTAGACCGGAGATTGAAAGAAAGGCCGCATTCGCCGAGATAAACAAACGAGAAATGGTTGGAACTAAGTTTTTACTCTATCTTTTCAAGAGAACAACAATGCTATCCTAATTCGCAGGTTAAACAGTCTGGTACGTCCGTTTTAAGTGAATTTTGACCCACTAGACACCTCGGGTCAGTAACAAATAAAATATTGCCTTTTAGATGCCAATTTTTTTATTATCTCACCCGCCTAAGTTTTAGTTGGCAGTTTTTCTTAGATACATACATTCATATAATAACGCTTACATACTTCTTTCGCTTCGTCCACTTTAATTATTCTCTTTATAGATGCTTAGGTTGACCTGACCTGACCTTTTTTCAAGACGTCCCTAATTTGGTCTAGAAACGTCTGCCTAGGTCTACCCCTTCCAACACTTTCATTCACACTCGCCTTATACACTTTTTTCGTCAATCGTTCTTCGTTCATTCTCTCGACACGGCCATGACCTACTACTCTTGACCTGACCTTTTTTTAAGACGTCCCTAATTTGGTCTAGAAACGTCTGCCTAGGTCTACCCTTTCCAACACTTTCCTTCACACTCGCCTTATACACTTTTTTCTTAAATCGTTCTTCGTTCATTCTCTCGACACGGCCATGACCTACTACTCTTGACCTGACCTTTTTTTAAGACGTCCCTAATTTGGTCTAGAAACGTCCGTCTAGGTCTACCCCTTCCAACACTTTCATTCACACTCGCCTTATACACTTTTTTCGTCAATCGTATTTCGTTCATTCTCTCGACACGGCCATGAGTTTTTCTTTCAATATTAAATTATCCTATACCATACCATAATCCTATACCATCATCCTGTGTTTAGAACAGCGAATAATTGACTGTGTCAAGCTTCATCAAATTTCTTTCGATAGTATTTGCGTGAAAAACGTACAACCAAGCCAGATATAAGAGTATATTTTAAATGTCAACGTGACAGATAGCGAGTCTATCGCCGTTACTCGAGCACGACTATAGGTGCATACGCTTTTGAATTGCTGCTCAGACGTATGCAGGTTTCCTCACGATGTTTTCCTTCACGCCAAACCTCGTGGTGTGACTAATCACTGTACTTAAGTTCAGAAAAACTCATTGGTACAGTCGGGATTCGAACTTGCGATCTTTGTGTCGCAGGCAAATATGCTAACAGGCTAACGCTCAGTCTGTAGAATGAGTTCACCAAGAAGGATTTGAAAAGATTCCTGTGGGGTCGACAAAGTGTTAACAGTTTACCTGGAGTCTGTTGGCATACAAAAAAAAATAAAAAATTTAATACTCTCGATCAAAAACATTTTATTAATGGCCCTACAAAATATTAGGTTATCAAATAGCTATTATAAGAAACATAGAGAACAATGTAGGCCATGAGGCTTTATCATGCATAATTCAACTTCGGTAGAAAATATTCAAATGGTTGGCCAAGCTGCGGAAGTTGTGGTACAAAGGAAATAATCAAACTTTCGGTAATATATTTTTGGCTTGTATTCCCCTCTGGATAGAGTATACTACACTTCTCATCATAAAAGTCGAAACACCTTGCAAGTTTATTGTCGAAAAGTCGTTTAGTAGTGAATAATATAAGGTTTTATAAATAATATATCCTCACGCCTTCCCACAAGGGTCCCCCAAGGGGTAGGCAGAGGTGTATAGGTGAATAGTTAAGAGAGGTAGGGCATAACGGGTTTCCCATTCGATTTGAAGCTGCCCGACTGGGGCAGGACCTCCACCTTATATGTATAAGTCCGTAGCCAAATAACACAATTTATTGTGTTTTGTTCCTACGTGGTGAATAAGGTTTCCAGTAATGAGCTCCTTGGAGAGGGGGGAGGATTGTTACATTGTGTTGGAAGCAGAGGGATTAAGCCTTATGCTGCCAACAAACTATAACTCTCCGAACACAGAGTGGCAACGCTCAAGTGATACTTCGGTATCGTGAGCGTAGATAGGCTACGGTAACCGTTTCATCAGGTTGGCCATATGCTTGTTTGCCACTCTTGTAGTATATAAAAGAAAAAAAATACCGACACACCCAGGTTATAATTACTATTAAACTAAATTTGACATATATTCTTAAATATACCTACACAATTTTCTGATAATCCTTACGAAATACAAACCTGCAAGGTGTTTCGATTTTTCTGATGAAAAGTATATAATTTTTTTTTTTTGAATTCCTGAGTTAATATATACATAATATCTATTGAAGTAGAGAAAATATATACATACTAGCTTATGCCCGCGGCTTCGCCCGCGTGGAAAGAGCAACATACATATTTTTGCCTTTGTCATATTAGAGCTTTGAATCTTTCGGTATTCAAATGTATTCTGTCTGAATTCTGGATATAAGTCATCACCATTTTAGTAAAACGGCATTTTTTTCTGTCGTAAAAATGATTTATTTTTAATACGCTTTTTTTCAATAAAAAGTATCCTATGTTACTTCTTACACCTCCAAGAATATGTGTAGAAAGTTTTATGATGATCGGTTAAGTAGTTTTTACGTGAAAGCGTAACAAACAAACTTACAATCACATTTATAATATTAGTAAGGATTCTTGTCCCCCATAGCTAGGTTTGGATGAAAAAAAATAAGTTCTTGAAACACGACCACAGCGCCACCTAGTCTGGTGAAATCTGAACCATTCTCGAATACACGTTATAATTCTAGTATTTAAATATAGATACCAAAGAAATGTAATTAATGCAGCGTTGCAATAAAACCATTGTAACATTATACTTATTGTTATAGCTGGCCCGAGTTAAATTATTTCAATTGCCGTTCATAATAATTTTCTGTATTAATAATAAATAGATTATGAATATATTCATTAAAATTAATTAAATTGAACCTTTGCACCTGAAGTTCGGTCGTAATTGGTAACGCGAAATAATATTAATATTTCATTATAAAATATTATGATAGGGCTAATGAACGTGGCCGAGGCAATAAGATATGACGAAGACGAAGACAAAAAGAGGTATATAAGCCTAGATAGAGGTAGATAGCTAGAGAGAACTGGCGCTCTACTCTCTCTACCTACCCCATTAGGGACTCGGCGTGGTGATATATAATAATATAAGAAACTGATAAGCGAATAAAATAAAATTTCGCTCGGTGATAACTTTCAAAGGGAAAACAGATGATTTTATTATAAAACTGTATTCTTTGTAATAGGTATATTAATGCAAGTACACAGAGCCGTTTAGTCTGTGCTTTTGCTTATACCAGTCGCGAGGGGTCAACAACCGAACGCGAAGGTCGATGGGCCAGTGACGTCACAGCACGCACGCCTATTATAAATATTAACACGGATATTGCAGCGAACCACATTTCTTGTGCAATAGAGTAAGTATACAATCAATATTGACTGGCCGTCTGGCACGATGAAAGCTGCCCTGCTCAGAACCCCTGTCTGTGAAATGGTCACGATTTCGATCCGCATCGAATACATACATTTTGTTAAAGATATCTAGTTACACCTCGCCATTTCACCTGCGTAAAATAGGAATTATTTCTAGGTTTTTTTTTTCTGGAATAATAATAATGTATCCTCACGTCTGCCTACAAGGGTCCCCAAAGGGGCAGAGGTGTATAGGTAGTACCTACACACCGAACTTTCCACCAGAGATATATTTATCGGGACTCAAACTTAATCACATTTGTTAATCCAGCTAATAATCCAACCCTGTGCTAAATCAATTCCGTTAAGTAGTTTCTGCGAGAAATGCAACAAACTTTCGTTAATTTTTACGTATACGTTATATATATATATAATAATAATATATCCTCACGCCTTCCCACAAGGCTCCCCGAAGGGGTAGGCCCTCTGCCTACCTGCCTGTATAGGTAATACCCACACACCCACTTTCCGCCAGAGGTATATTAGGTGCCAACGTGACAGATGGCGAGTCCATCGCCGTTACTCCAGCAAAACTATACAAACGCCTTTGAATTTCTTCTCAGACGTATGCCGGTTTTCTCTCGATGTTTTCCTTCACCGTAAAGCTCGTGGTGTGACTAATCACTGTACTTAAGTTCAGAAAAAACTCATTGGTACAGTCGGGATTCAAACTTGCGACCTTTGCGTCGCAGGCAACTGCTCTAACCACTCGGCCACCACGGCACGTATACGTATAAGTAATATAATTTCATATGGCTATTTTTTATACATCCTAACGCTTTCCTACAATGGTCCCCGAAGGGTGGGCAGAGGTGTATAGGCAGCACTCGTACCCAATTTCCGCCAGAGATATATCTTAGGGTGCAATCTTTGTGTTACAAGGAACCACTCGAACCACTTGGCCACCACGGCTTTTTGGTTATTTTTCTTCGTCATATTAACAGGCCAAATGATATTCTGACAGTTAGAACGTTAAATAACAAGAAACTCTACGATGACGCGTGCAGTCAGCATTACCATACCAAAGCGATGTGGAGTCGATTCGAAATTACATACGATAGAACTTTGCTTTTGCTAGCTTCACAAGCGAATTTTCATGAATATTTCGCGTCTCGTTTTCAATATCAAATTGTTACAAATTCTATTCAGTAACATCTAAATCTAGAATAAATTTAAGAATGATCTTCGCTTTTCGCAGGCGAACACACGATTTCATCTCACGTTGACTTTAAAGATACTTGAACTCAAGTGGCAGAGCTTTTATCATTGAACGTAAAAACTTTTGGTTCTTTACAATTTAGAACTTAGCTTTCTACTCATACCTAAAATATGGTGTAGGTATATTAATAAAATGTATATGAGAAAGGGCTGAGGAATAACTGTATAAGTTATTAGACTAAATAAATTGTTATTAGTTAAAGCCGTGGTGGCCGATTGGTTCGAGTACTTGCCTGCAACACACAGTTTGCAAGCTCGAATACCGACTGTTCCGATGAAATTTTCTGAACTTACGTACAGTGATTAGTCACACCACGAGCTTTACGGTGAAATAAATTCAAAGCCGTTTGAGTAACGGTGATGGACTCGCCGTCTGTCACGTTAGAAGACCGCCCTTTCTGGGACCTCCTCTCTGATTATCCTATGAGTACCCTTCGGGGACCCTTGTAGGAAGGTATGAAGATATGAAGTATATAATAATACAGCTATTAGACGGAATAAAATTATGTTTCTAATCTCCTACCGCAGTGACCCGCCAAACGCAAGATCAAAGATAAATCTCGCAATCGAAACGAACGAAACCGATCTAAGTAAGATTGGATTTCAACACTAAATCATAAGTTTAATAGCTTATAAAGCAATTTATGTTGACCAAGATTATTATTTCAATCGGGAATTTCTAATGAGCTATCGATATCGTATTAACGGGTATTGGCTTCGTTCAACCATCTGGAAATAATCGAGAAATTTCAAAGCGAGCTGGCCAAGGCATTATGTCTGCATTGTCAAAAGCAGAAAACCCTTGGTGTTGCAAGCGCCCAGAGACGCTTTCAAGGACGCTTATCATCAGGCGATTTTATTATTTAGCCAACTTAACAGATGGCGAGTCTGTAATACTCTGAATGTGTATTTGAATTCAGAATATGTCTTTGAATTCCCAAACGAATGCCGATTTCCTCAAAATGGTTTCCTTTACCTCGAGCTGAAGTTTATAAAAAACCTCATTGGTACTTGCACTCGGTTACAGCTGTGTCGATATATCATGTCGACTATAACACTTTCTTCATCCATAAAGTAATTACCGCACCTTCCATGATGACTTTGTATAGCTAAGTGTATCCCTATCGGCCATTTTAATCGGAGTAATCAAATTAAATGGTGTACGTGAATACAACTCAATTTAATTTCATTTCAGCTAACTCCTCGCCGTATACCACACCCGCCCCAGTTACTTTTAACTGTGCCACACAGTGCGCGTTCGTACCCTATATAATAAAATGCAGTCTATATTTATAGGGACATTTGGCTACTTGATACCGGTAGTAACTCCATTGCATTATCGACATGCCCCCCTTGAACGTATCTGTTGGTTCAATATAAAATTACTACAAACAAGTTTTTAATCCATTCAATTGTTTATTTAATTTAAAAGCGACAGCGGGAAACGACGACGCTGCAGTCTTAAAATGTTTAACACAACCTTTGTGTTACTGGTAGCCTGGTACATCCTAATGTAGGTAAAAGGCCTCCCCTCATAAATTCCATTGATATCTGCCTAACGTTTGTCTGTCTCACATGGCGCTTTTTTTTGTACTGTCTCTCGTAGCGTGAGTTCCGGGAACTTTTGCTACTTAACCGGTCAATGGCGAGACCATGGGTTTCAGCCAGTGGCGCTGCGGAACGTTTACTTAAGCTTCTACAGGTTCACGAATCGCAATTAAATTTGTATTGTTTCTGTGTATTTTTATCTATAATAATATATATATATATATATCCTCACGCCTTCCCACAAGGGTCCCCGAAGAGATAGGCAGAGGTGTATAGGTAATACCCACACACCCACTTTCCGCCAGAGGTATATTAGGTGCCAACGTGACAGATGGCGAGTCCATCGCCGTTACTCAAGCACGACTATACATACGCCTTTTGAATTTCTTCTCAGGCGTATGCAGGTTTCCTCTCGATGTTTTCCTTCACCGTAAAGCTCGTGGCGTGACTAATCACTATTTTTATCTATACTAATATTATAAAGAGGAAAGATTTGAATGTAAGTATGTCTGTAAGGTATTGACTCAAAAGTACTGGACCGATTTTAAAAAATCTTTCACCATTTGAATACTACATTATTACTACCGATTATATTTTTGCTACTGATTAATATAGGCTATTTTAATTGCATGAGAAAATTTAATGTTTAAAAAATAAATGTATAATTTATTTCACCAGTGCCACCAGTTTGTTGGGAACTTAACTTTAAATTGATGATGATGATGAATTTTAATTACTCTAATACAATTTGTTTGTTAATCAGGCGACACCAATAAACATCACACGCTCAAACCATAACGCTAAGCGGTATTCAACCGGCACTGATTGCTTTTCTAGATAATGGACAGGCCTTTATCTAAGCAAACTCTGTAATTACATAGTACATCTGGCGTTACTACCTTCAAAGTGAATATTTCAAAGTAAGCTAGCTACGTAATGAGAAAACAAGCACTTCCCGAGAATAGATGCCAGCTCCTGTATCCAGTTGACGTACGGCTCAAAGATGGTAAATAAATGAGACGGGTCTTTTCTATGGCTGCAAAGTTTATTATAATAAGCTAAAGTTTATAATAATAATTAAATAAGGAAGAGCTTTCGCCTAAAGGCTTGTATGCTGAAGTAGTAGGTCTACTTTAAACAAACACCTAATTCAAACAGTTGAAACAATTGAAATAATAAGAGTCGTGGTTGACGAATGGTATCAGAGATATATTATTATCTGTATTAACACATTACATATTTAATCCAGAAATAAAACCTACGAATAAAATAATTTTTTACGCGGGTGAAATCGCGGGACCCACCTTGTTACATTATATATTAGACTAAATTATTATTATTATTTTACACGTGCATATTACAAGATCAGACTACTTACGATTGCTTTTTGTCAAGGTCCACGACGATCACCGCAGTCTAGCAGTTTATATTCTCTTGATTAATGATATAACTAAGACTCTATTAAGCAGTACAAGATTACTTTGGCAAGATAGGCATTGTAATCAATTTGAACTATGCAGTGAGGTAGCACAAAAGGATGAAACTTTTGAAGCTCTAAAAAGATCATTTTCTCGGATTTCATTACAAGTAGCATTTAATAAATATTTTGTGCCCTTTGAAAGTTATGGCGTGAATAACACCCTTAAATATTTTAATCTACCTTAATCACCTTCTTCGCTCCTCTCCAAGTGGTCTTCGGATGGTGCTTCAAGATAATTAGCATCAATTAGAATAAGCAGGTAGCTTTATAGGGCACAGCGAAATTTTCAATTGAAAATTTTCAGAAAATCGATGAAGGTGAAGCTGCCTCAAACATCCAGGATGGTGTATTTTTTTTTTTTTATTATTTATTTATTTTACTTTAGTTAAAACGGTATACACCAATCACATTAACTAAAGGACTATGTAATTAACAATACATAACAAATAACTTATCTAGGATCCTAACATGCTTCGCGCTCACAAAACTTCATGCATATACTATACTACTAATATACTAGACAGAGTATAGCATAATAGCTATACTCTGTCTAGTATTGAGTTCTTGCAGGTACCCACTACTCCTCAAGGAGTCGCTGTGCTGGCAGACTGTCCATCATCTCCATACTTCGACGTTTCACTCTATATAAGGTCATCCTTATAGGTATAGAGACAAAGGTCGAAGTGATCAACATGCGAGGACTATTATATAATAATACTAGTATCAAGAGCGCTTAAAGGTCATGCATCTTTTGACAATTAGTCGTACACACATTCCATCACGCGGAGATATACAAAACACAGGTGAGGCAGTAGAAGAGCGCCTGAACTGAACTCTCTAGACATACAGACCTCTTTCGCTTCATCCGCATTAATCAGTCTCTGCTACCGGTTTCTAGTGCTCCGTTTAGTACTTGCAAAAGCACGCCAAAAACAAAGCCATTTGAAATTGCGCTACAACTTAGTCAATATAGTCTAGACATATAAAATACACGAGCCATTCAGAATTCATAATGCTAGTCGCACTTAGACGGACTCGAAATGCACCAGGGAGTAATGTTTAAAACATATAAAGTCAAAGTATGCAATTTTGTAATACACATCGCTTGCAGTCGAGAAGTAGGTCACCCAGATACGGCGTACTCTATGGAATAGACGAGACGTCTGGTCCACACCGTCATCTTACTTCCATCTTGTTTGCACGTTCACCACTTGAATATAAAGACCACTTTGCTTTGGCTTTTTTACAGTAACTTTGTCAAGAAACCTTTATTGAATACAAGAACCTTAACAACTTACATATAGGGACTAATTTAACTTGAATGGGTTTGCGCGGCGTATGTGTAAGAAACATTTCTGTTGGTTAATTTTAGTTGCACTAATGATAATAGGATAAAACTTTCAGAACGCGGTGCCTTCTAATGCAAGCGAATGCTGGCTCTTGAAAGAGAGCTTAAGTGCTTAGAGTTTTAGTCTTTACAAATATTATGTTCTCGAGAGGAAAGTATATTTAGCTTTAAAATCTTATATTTATAAAATAACCAGCGAATCGCCCCGGCTTCGCAAATATAAAAAAATGTATTAGGATACTATGCAGGTATGCATAAATCTTCCTTGAAAAAGTGCCTCACTGGCACACAAACTGCATCAAATACTGTGCAGTAGTTATCAGAGCCCACAGAGTTCAGATAGACGGATAGAAGAGGTAGACGATAGTCAGAATAAAGATGATATCTGTATAGAAAAAAATATATAATTTTGTGTAGTCTTAACTGATTTAAATGAAAGATGAATCAAAGCAAATCAGTAGATTAAATTAAGAACCACGATTTAATATCGCAATGATTTCGCCACCAGCCCGCGCAAAATGGTTGCAACATCGGCGACCATTGGTTTGGATACTGGTGCTATAGTAACAATTTTATTTCAGCACTAACATTTACCGCTTCCCAAACATATAAAATGCAAGGAATAATGTGCCATCCCCACAATACGAGTCATAAAAATGCGAACATCGAAAATTCCGGTATACATACATACATACAGAAATTATATATATATCCTCACGCCTTCCCACATGGGTCCCCGAAGGGGTAGGCAGAGGTGTATAGGTAATACCCACACACCCACTTTCCGCCAGAGGTATATTAGGTGCCAACGTGACAGATGGCGAGTCCATCGCCGTTACTCAAGCACGACTATACATACGCCTTTTGAATTTCTTCTCAGGCGTATGCAGGTTTCCTCTCGATGTTTTCCTTCACCGTACAGCTCGTGGTGTGACTAATCACTGTACTTAAGTTCAGATAAACTCATTGGTACAGTCGGGATTCGAACTTGCGACCTTTGCGTCGCAGGCAACTGCTCGAACCACTCGGCCACCACGGCTCCTGATGACGATATATATCGCGATATTGTTTAATTATAACCCCGTTTACACGAACAGAATGACCTATTTGTCCGCCAAATGCCACCTAAAACAATTGAAAGTTAAACAAACGGTTTAAAATTCCATGGAATTGAACTATTTCGTCTAAGTCTCGTTTCACATACGCAAAGCAATTGTTGTACGAACGAATAGTGCGTTCATAATTAGAAGGAGATTTAATAGAATTTGGGCCATGTTTATGTTGTAAATCTTTCATGAAAATTAATATATGGACTCGACGAAGGAGTATGACAAACAGGAAGAAGGCGAGAATAGCTTGAAAGATGCATTTCAAACTTTTTGCTCATCATAGAAACGTCACGTGGATAGGCACCTAAAGTTGAGATTCAAACTAGGAAAATATGATTTATTATACCACGTAAGTGGCTAACAAGTAGGGTGCCCGCCTGGTGATAAGCGGTGAATGCTATCCATTAGGCATTTGCAACGCCAGAATAATCACACGTGTTAGAAAAACAAAAATTAAAGTACCGTGAATTCAATATATAGTGTTAATTGTTATTGGCAGTGATAAACTTTCCGTAGGCATTACCATCTAAAAATAAGGTATTGAATAATCTTATTATCTTCGTATTAAATAATAGCCGTGGTGGCCGAGTGGTTCGAGCAGTTGCCTGCGACGCAAAGGTCGCAAGTTCGAATCCCGCCTGTATCAATGAGTTTTTCTGAACTTAAGTACAGTGATTAGTCACACCACGAGCTTTACGGTGAAGGAAAACATCGAGAGGAAACCTGCATAAGTCTGAAAAGAAATTCAAAGGCGTATGTATAGTCGTGCTTGAGTAACGGCGATGGACTCGCCATCTGTCACGTTGGCACCTAATATACCTCTGGCGGAAAGTGGGTGTGTGGGTATTACCTATACACCTCTGCCTACCCCTTCGGGGACCCTTGTGGGAAGGCGTGAGGATATATTATTTATATTATTATTATTATTATTGAATAATCTTAAAGAAACATCAACATTATATACATCGAATATATTGTCTATTGAGAACAATATATTCCATGTATTGGTGAATATTAAAGTAAACACAGACCTGCCGACATCAGATACGTCGGTTGCACGCATAGATACTATAGGGAACGCGTGCCCATCCAGGTCTGTTGACACAAATCGTTGACTGGTTATGTGAATTTATACGAATATTTTGCATTCGACATGGCTTTGATATCGTGCTAGATGTTTTGGAGCTTCAAGGAAATATCCTACATCTGAAATTCTGAATTGCCAGAAGGAATGCAGATTAGTTTGTATATTCTGGGCGTTCCACCGGCCACTTTATTAACATAATTTATTGTAAGCTTGAGACTGTAGGCTTTTGAGAAGTGAAATAAACAATTGCACAGCTATGTGTTTAAATAGAGAACGACAATAATAGAGGTTATTATTGGAGTAATGGGCAACCGACAAGCTTCGACAAAATGATTCCTTATGAGTTCTGCTACCGACAAGTTGTTGTCGACATATAGCTAACACATTTGTCGTATTATTGTTTCTAACTACTCCGAAAAGTATCATATCGAGTACAAATATTTGTATTGAAATGTGAAATCCAATTGAAATTTTGAGACATGAGTCATTAATCTTTTCAGCCTAAACACTGTCAATCAGTCAAGTTTCCACGATGGAAATCGACTGGGAACTTATGAGCAGCGCCTCCGTCCATCATGTTCCAATAAGAACGACGTATGTACGTTCATATGGCCTGTTTAATTCTTTATAAAATAACAATAATAACTCACCATTACACCTTATGTTTGAAATATGATAGTAGCACCGACAGATCAGTAGCAAAAAAACAATCCAAGATATCACTATCGGTCCATCTTGCACCAATAAACTTTCCATTTCGATCGAAAATAATTGGAAACGTTAATTTTCATAAATACTGCGATTTCAAAGCAAAAAGAATATAATACACGAGACCTACAGTTAACAGTCTACGGTACACTCTATTTTTCTGAACGAAAAATAATAAATTACAACGTTGTGGGGTAGACGCACGGGTCGATGTCATCGGTCGACACTGTAGAAATGCGCTCGCCGGGCGGTTGGCACATGCGCGTGCGACGCTATCCAAATAACCAACAATATTATACTATCGAGTTAACAGTCGTTTTGGTGAAAAGTATAGAATTGTATTTCTTATTGAATTTCAAAGTTTTTTGTTTAAGAGAAAACATACATTTTGTAACCTTGAATACCGCCTTATTTAAATTAATAGCAGATTCTATCAAGTCCATAACGTTCATATAAGGTTTGACGTGTAACAAATTATCAATGATCAACATTAATCACTTGATCAGATAAACGCTCGCTCCGGCCATAACGCGTCGACTGACCTACGCCCGCGCACGCGCCGGTCTACCGAACATCTGCCGAGCTGTCGATGGTACAATACTCTCGTGAATGATAACAAAAATAAAAACCGCCTCCCAAGGAGAGAAATGGAAAAAAAGCATTTCGTATTCTCGACTATAAAAATAATGTTAGTTTTTTTTCAATGTTTCAAGATCAAACGTGGTGTCAATGAACTATGCAAATTAGGGAGAAACAAGGAATTGATTATTCTTTGCAGTAATTTAGTAGAAAAAAGTACCTACAGTCCATAAAAGGGTTTATTAAGAAGCTAAAGTAACATTTGCATAGCAATTAACGTGAAAAAGCACATTTGGGAAACAAACTATAATGTTGTCGAAGTATATAAGAACCTGGATAAGAAAGCCTTAAGTTAGTAATTATAAGAATCCAGGGCAAAGTTCAACAAAAATTTTCCTGGAAGTAATTTAGAACGAGCGAGTAAGACTTAATATTCAACAAAGGAATGAGCGAAAATAGCGTTTAATTATTTCTTTACAGTATCGTTTTATTATCTTGCCTCAGAAGCTTTAGGGACCTTACTCTGTTTTTGTTTATATTAAATTAACACTATGTTCACTTTATTAAAAAATATATATTGTAAAGATCTTAACTGATGTCGAGTCCTGCTGTTTTCGTCTATGCATATGACAAGATTTTACCAACAAAAACATATAAATGTAATACTAGCTGTTCCGCCCAGCTTCGCTCGGGTGAAAAAATACGTGGCGCCACCTATCGGGTCCAATTGTGAATCTAAACCATTCTCGTATTCACCTTACAACACACAGATAATTTCATTAAAATCGGTCCAGTCCTTTAGGAGGAGTTCAGTGACATACACACGTACAGTAGAATTATATATTTAAAGATAATACAATTTCATGCATGCCGTGAATATCCCAAGAAGATACTCGAAGGGGTAGACAGAATATCTTTTCTCCAGATATATATTCCGGTGTCGATGTGACGAGACCGTTGCCGTATGTCCAGCACAACTATACTCATGCTTCTTTAAATTTAATCTCAACCATCGCCTCACCAGTTTTTAATACATTGAAGTATGGGATGACGATGCATGGGATGATATACCGACTGGACTGGTAACAAGGATACGACATAGCTTTTAAAGTTTTATATTCTCATAAGTTGACGAAACAATATGGTTATCGGGTCGAGGTAGTCATCGTGCCATTGCGACGCGTCGCGGTACACAAATAAATCAAAACATTCGTGTACACGGGCATATAAATCAAAATAAATCCTTAGCTCGGCTGATCGAAGACACGGATGAGTCACTGCCGTAAGATTGGTGAGCGTTCCGTCCCAAATGAAAAAACGGTACAATGGTCCCAAGTCCGTTCTGCCTTTTTACAGTTCGCATCTGTGTATTTTGACAAATTCAAGAATTTACGCTGGATGCCCTCGAGTTTTTCAGGAAAATAAAGATTAAATATATATATTCACACAAAGGCAGGCAAAGGTGTGTAGAACTCGCACAATAACTTTTCGCCGGAAGTATCATTTAGGTGCCACCGTAACAGATGGCGAGTTCATCGCCATTGGAATTAATTAAAAAGTATAAACTGACCGTATAAACTGAAGCCGTGATGGCCGAGTGGTTCGAGCAGTTGCCTGCGACGCAAAGGTCGCAAGTTCGAATCCCGCCTGTACCAATGAGTTTTTCTGAACTTAAGTACAGTGATTAGTCACACCACGAGCTTTACGGTGAAGGAAAACATCGAGAGG
>JACCPG010003808.1:0-33355 GCA_016069955.1 Drepana arcuata
GTCGGCTTCTATTGTGAGATTTATACTATGAACTCTCTAAATCATACTGCAACGTGAATTATATTTTATAGGGTATTCAAATGGTCGCATGCAATACAAATGTAGGCTCTTTACCACTGCGGCGTCCCCGTGAGCGTATCGTTAGCACCGTGCGTTGATGTCTTTTGTGGGCTTGTGGTGTTTTCGTTATACACATTACACAATTATGTGTAATGTACGAACTCAATGAGCTTCTTCACATAAACCTTTAAAATATACTCCACGCTTAAGCGGTATGCGGCTCCTCACTATTAAGAATATATAATTAGCATTTTCTTGCAACCCTCGTAGCTACGTTACCTAATACAGTTATGTAAGAATGAAAAGTATGTCAAGAAAAGAGCGATAAATGTATGTTATAAGTAAAATAGCTTTTTTGTCAAACAATTTACAAACAGAAAGTTAGTTTCAAAAGTGGAGCGACTGCACCGACGTCGCCGCGGCCTTGTGAATGAAAGCTATCGAACTTTCTGCTCAAAATGTGCATTCGATTTACGTTGCTAACCTTTTAAAGTTACTTTTTACCGAACACTATTTTATAACAATTGCATTATGTAAGTAACATTTTCCATTATAAAACATATTTCTTACTGTCAGTTTAATATTATCTCTAAGGTATCACGATCATTTAAAAAATAAACGAATAGTTTAAATAAATTAATAAATAATAATAATAAATACCTTGGGACAATTTCACACACATTGACCTAGCCCGAAATTAAGCAAAGCTTGTGTTATGGTAGCTAGACAAGGGTATATTTACTTACAGGACATTCAAGAATAAGGTACAATATTCGTCTATATCACACAAATATCTGCCCTCAGCGGGAATCGAACCCGCGACCTTAAATGTCGCAGTCAGGAGCGCTAACCACTAGACCAGACGGTCGTCATGAGTTGTTAATCATCGTAAAGCCGTGGTGGCACAGTGGTTCGAGTTATTGCGACGCAAAGGTTGCAAGAATGAATCTCGACTATTCCAATGAGATTTTCTGAACATAAAAGTACAGTGATTATTATTGATTATACCACGGGTTTTACGGTGAAGGAAAACATAGTGAGGGAACCTGCATACGTTTGACTTAACATCTGTCGTTGGCATCTAAAATACTTCAAGCTAAATTTCAAGCTAAAAGTGGGTGTGTGGGGTGGGTACTACCTACACAACTTAGCCTACCCCTTCGGGGACCCTTGGAAGGTGTGAAAATATGTCTATCGTCGCAATTTTAATATAATTCACTGTTTAGTGTAAAAAACAAATATAAAGTGTCACTTGTTATTCTTTCTGGTCGGGGGATAATTATGTACCTAAAAACTTTTTTCACGTTAGTAACAAAACCGATTTCCTTATTATAGTTTACTCGATGCATGTTTGAAATAGTAATTGTTTCGGTCATGCTACGTTTAGTAATAGTCGCTAACGAGTGTGACCTCGTTATGTAAACTGATTGTTTACAGACATTTGCACGCCAAGGTTGACTTGGTATGACTTTACAAAAAACAAATAAATTTCATTAATTACTTACCGGAATCCTAATTGACTTTCGACGTTTACATACAAAATTATGAGTTTAAAAAAACACTGGGCCACTAAGTACATTGTCAATTAACAGAGAATTAAACGACTCGTAGAAATTTTAATTTACATGAATAACTCCGATAAGACCACAGACAGAACAAAAAAAACACAATTTCAGGTTAATAAATGAGGAACTTGTTCTAAAATATAAAAAAAATATTGATAATATAACAATAGAAGCAGATGTATTAGCTATTTTGATAATATATACACATAGGTGTTGATGAAGAGACCCCAAAGTGACTGGTGAATGTGTCTGCACCTGTAAGGGTAGAGACAATCAGCCCTCCACTCCCTACAGTTCTACAGAAAGCTCTACTCTTGAACTCGGCGTGATGATACGTTTTAATCTATCAAATGCAACTAGGTAGTTACTACTTCTAAATCAGCAGATTAATGATTGTATAATATAACGACTGTACGTAAAAGTTATTGAGTTGTGGTCGTATCTGTAACTAGTTTTACTGATCGACCACATGGTAGAAAGTTACTTATCACTACTCAAGTTACGTTAAGTTACTATATCCTATAGGGTTCCTTAAAAAAATATTGTAATTTCTACAATTATTGGTTCTTAACAATTAAATAACTACCATGACTGAAGTAGTCGTGCTGCTAACCAATTAGGCTAATTCATGTATAGGTTATATCCAAGCTACATTGTAAACTATAATAAAAATACTCATTACGCCGAGTACCTCCTGGGTAGCCAGTGAGAGAAGAGTGCCAGTACCCTCTCGATTTTGAGTACTCCTAAAATTGACATCATCCAAATATCTTCCCATAAGGTTCCCGAGGGGTAGGCACAGGTGAACAATACCCTATTTTCGCCAAAGGTTTATTTTACAATCTAACATGACAGATAGCAAGTCCGTCACCGGTACTCTAGCCCTATTCATACTTGTTGAATTCCTTTTCAAAAAAGATATGCACATTTTCTCATGACGTTTTCTCCGTCGTTCGTGGTGTGATAAATGGCTGTATTTATGTTCAGATAAAACTTATTGGTACCAGCAATCTTGATTTCTCAGGCGACACTCAACCTCAACGTCACGACAATATATTTTTCAAACAATCATACGGTTTTCGTAATGCAACACGGTATCGCTACCATATTAACACTAACGCAAGTAATCCAAACCTTTTTGTAATATATTTCTAAGTCTCTGCTATGTTTTGCGAAGCAAAGATTGTAATATTAAAAGTAGGACAAGAGTAATAGTTTAGTTGAAATAAAGGCGTCATGCATGGCGCAATTTATGCATTGTCGAAAACATAAACACTACTGTCGAAATAGTTTAAGCCTGGTTTCTGAGTAAATTTCACAGAAAAAGTAGGTAAATTACATGTCTCGCGGCCGGCTACGAATAATGTTTATAGATAGGTGCCACTTAGATTATGAATTCAATTCTCAAACCTGACAGGCTTTGGCCCAGATTCAATTAATATTGTGTGTTAAAGAGTTAATATTTTGACTTGTGCGAATAGATGAATTTGATATTAAATATTAATACGTAGTTTGCTATTTAAATTATTTATGGACTTATTAATATTTTTGATTGTATATAGAAGTAAATACAGGGAGTTGCATCAGAGACGCCGACAAAATGAACCTTTAATATAGTATGATGATGAGTAAAAAATAGGTAGATGCGACCGCACCACTGCGTGTGTATGCATACGTTGTTCTGCCAGGTCATGGCAGTCCATTCGTAAAAATAGTTTTAAATCTAAATAAAGTAGTCTTAAATCTATAATAATAATAATACCTTGGGACAATTCCACACAAATTGTCTTGTCCCAATTTAAGCATAGCTTGTGTTATGGTGACTAGACAACGATATATTTATTCATATAGATAGATATATATACAGAAATACATAGGACATCCAAGACTAAGGTAGAAATACTCGTGTTCATCACACAAATATCTGCCCTCAGCGGCAATCGAACCCGCGACCTCAAGTTTCGCAGTCAGGAGCTCTAACCACTAGACCAGACGGCTGACATCTATATATCTTAATTTTAATGTAATTTCTTTCCATAAAAAAATCTGAAGACTGCAAACGTATAATCAAACAGCCATTCTCAAGTAATAAATGTATCCTAGAACAACCTGTTGGTAATTTTTAAAGATTATCTTGAGTCATTTATTATTGATTAGTTTCATATTCCCGTAAAGAAAAAACTGGAATTTTATTTCAGTAAATACTTCATAATATACAAGCATATCATTGTTTTACGTACTATAAAACGTGTCTGAAAGAAAAGTGATCATTAGTATTAGTCTAGGCTGGACTAAACGAAACAACACATCTTAAACAAGTTTGTCTGAGTACCAACAACGTATGTGTGTGTCCCACATAGTAACGAGATCCGTGTAGGTCGTGCGCGCGTGTATGTGGGACGCTGCACTGGCACATCTCATTTGTTCCATTCTCGCTCTGCACTCATTAGTGTTGCTAGTTCTTTTAACTAAATTATCAGTCACTTAGTTGACATTTTATAGTAAACTGTTAATTGAATTTAATGACTTGTATCGTTTAGTAATTCATAAAACCATTCAAACCTGTATACAAGTAGAGCGAAAGCTTAAATAAAGTAAGCAGTATAGGTATAGATTCGTTGAAGGTCGTGTTTGTCCACCGGTTTGCATACTTAGCTTCAAATTGATTGTCTACATGTTATTATGTACAGTGGTAGTTGTGACACACTTGTCATTATTCATGATTGTGCTTTTTGAATTAGACGATTAAACATTTGTACATATATCGACCAATTATATTGCTTTCTTAAAATAATAAGCATTCAAAACATTCCATATACAATTGTTCAACTTGACCCCCAACCATAAAAATTTACCAAGAATATTGTTTTTATGCTCCGTGCTCTGCACTCCAATAATTACCAGCCGTTAATGGTCATAATGGGCGAGAAGTGTATAATTACAGTAGAGTGGGTACGGATGCACTGCCATCAGAGTGAGGCGTAGTTCTCACTGCGCGTACGCAACGAGGTTTCGCAAGCGGCGCGATATTGACCGACAAACCACGTTTCGAGGACAACAATGTTGACAGTCCAAGCACAAACTAATTTCGCTTGCGACACACAAATATAGTCAAAAGCGATAAATGAGACAGCGTCGGTAATATGCTATGATGATACGATTCGATGAACGATACTTATCAATAGATGAATATCGTTGCGTTGATTATGAACGATACTCATCAATAGATTAATATCGTTCATATAATCAACGCTTTAAACGCTGAAAATTAATTGCTTAAAGTACGAGCTTTAAGACATTGCTATATTGCCTTTTAACCTCAATCCAAATGATATATTATTACCAACGCCTATACGCTTCAGTTACCACTTACAATTAGGCGGGCCATATGCACATGCGATAAAATATAATGATGCAAAATAAGTCTTGAAATTCCAGAAAGCATTGGCATCCTTATCTCCCTCCCTAACCCGTGAGTGACTCGAAGGATATGAATAATTATGGATTAGATTAAATATGAGAACGTAAGCCGTTGCTACATAGTATACAAAGTATTACAAAATTCAAAATAAAAGGAAACTCCAATAGTATTCGGGGCGAGCGGCCGTTCCACGTGGATTCTATTCCAAGACTCCACACTTCCTTGAATGTTAAGCTTACAAATAAATACTTGCACTTCGAGCGCTGTTGGCTCGATGCCAACATCCTAATGGCTCGGGACTTGCGCCAAAGCCGCCAGAAAATCTTCTTTATTGGAATCTAAACATGTAACTGAAAGTGGATTGACTTAATCTTCAATTTAAATGAGATGAATAGTACTATCGATGTTGACACTCATATTAGCATATGCTCTGTAGCCAATCAGTTTTTCCGTACCCGTATTCACCAAGGATAGCAAATGTTCTTAGTTTGGTTTTTGTACAACTTCATTATAGCTGGCATTATGGGCACTCAGTGTTGAACAAGTTCAAGGCCCGGTAGTCCACCGGTACCAAGGAGTATTTCTTTACTTAAGAGCTGCAAATGAGCTGTACGTTTAAGGATAATACTTTAAGTGGTTTAGTCGTTTGCGAATATATTCAAAGACGTAGGTATGTGTTGTAGTGCGACAATGACTGACCCATTATCTGTCACGTTGGTACCATTGCAATTCGTAAATTTCGTAAGATGTTGTGTCAAGGGTTTTGGCAAGGCGTGAAAATTACGCGCATATAATATTTGGGATATCCGTATACCCAAAGGATACGAAGGAGTATTCTTCAGGTTTCAGATATCACAACAGTTAAAAGTATCACAATAGAAATGTATTTGCGGTTCAAGTTGAGTTCAAGATGGTCGGAGTCCGAGTCGAGCAGCCAATTACGAACTGCTTTGAGTTTAGGACAGCGGCAATCCAATTTGTGAGTGCATTGTACATTAGGATGAGCCTAACTAGCAAACCAAACCCGTGATTCATTTTCCAATGACTGCATCATATAATAACAATAAATATTAAATACTAGGTACCTACCTACACATGATTTTCCTGGAATTACCGGTTTCCATTTCCTTCCTTATTATTAATGTTCTGGACATTTTGTAGTCGAACACGATATAAATAATGTTATAAATAGGCTTTCCTTCCCACAAGTGCCCCGAAAGGGGTAGGCAGAATAAAAACCCGGTTATGAAACCCGCTTCGCCATATAGTCTGGACATAGCCAGATTTAGCGATTTGGGTTTATAATTCTTAACCATTCATCTACACGAAAAGCTTCGACCTCCGTAACATTGCAGTTGGAATACTACCAAAATATTGGATACTTAACCTATCTAAAGTGCGATGGCCATGGAACCTAGTCTTTTACACAACTTCAAATTTCAATTGACCCAAAGACTTTTTCTGAATTACCTACGTTCAATTATGAATGAATCCACGACCTTTGCTGTGAAGAAAAACACTGTAAAGAAACCTACATGCGTTTGAGTAAAAATTCAAAGACATTATATAAACTTAGTAGTGCTTGAGAAATGGCCACGGGCTCGATATGTCTCGTTGGCACCTAACTATATGTCCGGCGAAAAGAGGGTTTTGTTTTTTACACCTCAGTACACCCCTTAGCGTTGAGATAAACCCATGATTGCAGAAAAAAGTGTCCGCGTTAATCGAACTAAATATATTCTCGGCGATGGTATAACGTTATGTAGAACATCAAAATGTCGTCTATCGTTCTAATTGGCTAGTATTGTTTGTGGTATTGTATCCGAGCCATGTTTATAGACCGGTGCCGTACCTGCTTGTGAAACATCGTTGTCTGCCATAAACACTCAGCTAGGACTGCCGGGCGTCGTTATAGTTTAGAGGGAAACATTCTGTAGGTATTATCCAATTCTCTTAAAATCTATAAATCTTAACTTAAGTAGGTACAGTGATTATTCACACCAAGAGCTTTACGGTTAAGGTAAACATCGAGAGAATTTAAGATAAAAAAATATTCGTACTAAAGATACGGGAATTTGTCTCTAGTCAGGTTTGCAACTAAATCCATATTTCTGGGGACTCATGGGCCTTACTACACCTATAGCTACTTTGGTCACTTCGAATCTGTGTGCCAAGTGCGCCAATTCTCTCTAGACTTGCAGACCTCTTTCGCGTCGTCCACATTCATCAGTCTGTGTCTCAGTTTCTATACACTCAGTTGAACCGCAGTGCGGTGAAAGTGACGTGTGTCGAAACGTGGTATTCCGCCTACAGCCAAGGCAAGTAAGGTGACTCTATGCTTAGTCAACCATCATTGAAATACAAATGTAAACTGATTTATTTCAGTAACTTTATACACTTTGAATCAATTCAGCAGAACAATAGAAATTGTCTATTTATATAAATTTGAGTATGTTTCACGTTGAATGTCACGCATTTAATAGCAATTTACTTTCTATTACATTTTACGTCTATTAAGTCGAACCATGTCATTCATTGTCCGATCCTGGCGAGAGTAGGCTTTAGTCCGGTAATGAGGCCAAATAGGCCGTGAAACGCTTAGAAATGACGCCAAGATATAACTTGGTTCAGAAACTAGCAATGTTAGTGAAACCTTGTCAGTTTCACTATAGTGTGTTATGAAGAAAATTAAGGTTTATTTAATCAGTTGGTTTGGCTCATTATTCACAAATAGCCAAGAACAAGTGCTAATAATCTGATATTTGCGAATATAATCGTGAGATTGCTAGCAACGGCTCGCATTGCTCGCTAAAATTAAATTTGAGCACACAAAGCTGTAATTAAACTGTTGATGTGCATTACATCAAGGTGAAATAGCTTACGCACAAGAAACGTTTCCATCATCTTCCAATATTGAACTGCGGTTTCGTAATATAATGTTAGTATCAATAGATATAAATGTTCATCGAAAAACTCATGCAATTCTACTCGTAAACTCGAAATAATGATAATTTACTTCTCATAAAAAATCACAATGACAAAACTTGTCAATAAAAGGTAAAAGAGATGCGGTGGCCGAGTGATTATGGCGGTTACCTGTCAAAGAAAAGATAGCAACTTCGATCTACAGCGGTCTATATCTGCCCATGACTTTTCTTATATTTTGAACAGTGATTAATTACACAGAAGAGGGCAACCATTATTCAAAGAGACGGTTGAGTATGAGTATCGGCGACGGACTCGCAATCTGTCACATTGGCACCAAAGTTGCTAAACGACTAGGTACCTCTTTGGGGACATTTGCGGGAAGGCGTAAAATATAATTACCTATATGTAAAAGAAATACACAAAATTACTTACACATCAAATTAAATTAACTTATTCTCTTCTCCTCTAGTTTGCATCTGAAAACCGTAGTTTCATGTGTAAGACCGTGATATATATACTATTGTTTGTGTTTAGAGACAGGGACCATGAAAACTCCCAAGGGGTACTTTAGCATTTTGTCATTCTACTGTAGCATGCGAACAATGCACGATCATTTACATGAAAACACACGACACGGTACAACGGGTACATTTTAATGAATCATCATAACATACTGATAATTAATTCTGACATTAACCGTTGTTTACTGTTTTCGTTGTTAAGGTTCAATTGATCTGTATTTGTATAGCAGACGGACGGACACAAACTACGGAGTCATAGCGCGCAGTAGGATCTTGGGTTCTTAGTTCACATAATTGTAAAGTCGTCACAGGTCATTAGGACCTTTTCCTGGAAATGTATATGTATATAAAACTATATGTAAAATCGTGCTTGAGAGACGGCGATGGATTCGCCGTCTGTCACGTTGGCATCTAAATATGTATATAATCAGAGAAAAGAGGGTGTGTGACACCCCTGCCTATCCTTTCGGTGACCCTTGTGGGAAGGTGGGAAGTAACATTATTACTATATATATAAGATATAAAGAACATATACTTCCCACATTCTTAATCTACATAAAATACCATACTATGAGTTATAAATAAATATCCTCACGCCTTCCCACAAGGGTCCCCGAAGGGGTAGGCAGAGGTGTATGGGTAATACCCACACACCCACTTTCCGCCAGAGGTATATTAGGTGCCAACGTGACAGATGGCGAGTCCATCGCCGTTACTCAAGCACGACTATACATACGCCTTTGAATTTCTTCTCAGACGTATGCAGGTTTCCTCACGATATTTTCCTTCACCGTAAAGCTCCTGGTGTGACTAATCACTGTACTTAAGTTCAGAAAAACTCATTGGTACAGTCGGGATTCGAACTTGCGACCTTTGCGTCGCAGGCAACTGCTCGAACCACTCGGCCACCACGGCTCTTACTATGAGTTAATTAATGTAATGCCGAACGAACAAAGCATTTCTATCGAAGAAGTTACGCAAGCTGTCGTGCGTTGCTGACTGAATAGCCTGTACTCTTTTGGTGTTATTCAGTCACCCGACAAATAGGTGAATTACGCAATAATACACTTAAAACACTTCCATGTGTGTTATCTAAGTTCTGGCAGCCAACGACCATGGTATCGTGACATAAATTTCTTAACGGTGTAAATAGCGTGTTGTCGAGTTGGGAAATATGGCTTTATTTATTTACTATTGTCTCTACTTCAAATGTGTTTTGGTAAAAGCGTGGACATTTTTTGTATGCGATATCTTTCACCGTAATTCGCTAAGGTCATTATGTAAATGTCCGGTTCGGGCCGGTAATGACGGGTCTGCGTCGGTATCACGCATCGTTTCGACCAAATTGTCGGCTCTAATGATGGTGAACTTTGATCCGCAAGCATCATTACCATCGTTAGACATTACGGCCGATGACATACCGCTGCATTTCACCACGACATGTAGAAATCTTTTTTCACGTCATTTCCAACAGTTCTTAATGTTTCACGATATCTTTCTTATATTATCAAGGTGTAAATAACCATTTCGTTTAACAGTGGTAATTTAGGTACTCCACTCCACGTGTTGCTTTGCTTAACCTAAATTTGTTGTTGAAGGTTGATAACTGATTTTAAAGTAAACTCGAGATCCTGCTGTACAATAGGCACGTATAAGCCTAAATCATCAGTGTAAGGCGCTTATCATGCGCGTGCGCCGAAAGCCGAATGTTAATTGACCGGGCCTTTCTGCAATAGCACTATGATAATATACTTTTTCAATAAAAATAGAAATATTTAATCTGAACCGATTTCTGATTCCATTGTGATTTGAAAAATATTAGTTTTCGAACAAAGAAGCAAAATACTGCCATTTTAATTATATAAGTGTACGTGACACTAGTATACAACTTTTTCTTTCGTCTTAAGGGAAATATGTATGAAATATGTACGTAAAAATCAGCTTGGTCTCTCTTCAATAACAGTCGAATAATGCGACAATGAAACGGATTTGAGTGCCTGACATTTTAGATTTGTGACCTCGCCGAGCCTGACCCGCGCCTGCACATTATGCGCACATTTACGTTCGGTTGTCATGTGCTTTATTGCCAACACATTAAGATTCAAATTGATTCATTCATATCCATCAAGTCGTTGTTAAATAAGGACCTTGTACCAATAGCCACTTATCGTGTGCAATTTGTACCTATGACGAAATATGCAATGTCCAATGTTGTTCCTTCTAGGTCTTCGTATTGTTGAGTTAGTGCTCGCTATTGTATGTTGCTGTCATTATGTTGAACTGTATTCAATATATTTATAATATTTAATGCTACGTAATCAGTAATCAATCAGGCGAATTACCGATAGGTATGTTCTGTGTTCGCTCATAATTAATTTCACAATATATGTTCATCTATTTGTATATTCTGAAATGTCTGTAAAGAAATATTTATAGTTAAACCGTGGTGACCGAGTGGTTGCCCGCAACACGAAGATTGCAAGTTCGAACTATCCCAACTGTACCTATGATTAGTAGTGATAAGTCACACCACGAGCTCTACGGTGAAGGAAAATATCGAGAGGAAACCTGCATACGTTTGAGAAGAAATTTAAAGACGTATGTAATAGTCGTGCCTTTTATGGCAATATTCATAAGACGGCATAGACTGAAATTATTTTAACGTTGGTAATCCAACAGAATATTGTATTTCACAGAGCTGGAATATACCAGACGATGCACTTCCTCCAGATGACTTCAAACTATTTACCGTTTTCTAAGTTTTAAATTCTTTATAAGCAAGTATGCAACGGACTAGCGTAAAGCCAAACATATAAGCTGATATTTTTATATGCATAACTAGACCGTTATGTCTGTTATTTACACCTAGAACTTCAAGCGTTCATTCGACTATAACAAAAATAAGTATAGTCAGCGCTTCGTCTCGCCGAAGCATTGCAAATATACCGTAAACGTGGAATAGTCGAGTGCTTCAAAAAGCAAGGGACATTATTCAGTATCGAATCACTACGATGCGAGAAACGAGATGATTTTAAAAAGAGAAAATAAAAACATGGGTGCCGCTCACGTTCATCTCTCATACATACGAACTTTGTTAGTTCTGCATTTATGGGATTTCAGTTTTATTATTCGACGATAAAACGGTGCTACTCTTTTTAAACACATTTATTCATCATTCGCTTTGCATGAATTTTATTCAGAGAGATGTTGATTCCTTTTGACAGTCAAAGCTTCGAAATGGAACGAGGTTTTATGGAAAACTTCCTAAAAACCTCGTCCCTGTTCTGAACTTTAGTACTTATCCTTAATAAATACAATTATTATAAGTTCGTCTCAAAAGATCTTTTTGAATTTTTTTGGAACAATTCTTTACAAATTGACCTAGACAAAGCGTGTACTATGGAAACAATAGTACTTTTAATATAGTATATTAACATATAATATATACTATATATAAAGGTACAAAAATAGTCGTATTCATCAGACAAGCATCTGTTTTCAACGGTTGTTGGACCCTTTACTTCTAACGGACTAACTTCTTAAAACGGCCCGCCTGGCCTTTGCCGTCAAATTATATATACTTACATAACTGATAATACCCAGTCACATGCTTTGAAGAGAGCACTATTCTATTGTGTAGGTAATACGATAATTTGGAGCTTTGTAAATGTATCGTTTGATGTTTGTATGTGCATTGTTTCGGGCGTGTAGGCGCGGATTTATCGTGGGAATGTGTGTGTAATTGCAGGCCGCTGAAGAGATTGCACCCCTCACTAGCTGTACCCGCAGTGTTGTATGTGCACCCTACCAAATGTAAAACGCACGCGGTGACAGATATCGGACCACAATTTGATTTGATTGTTCAAGTTAATGGATTTTGTAATTAGCGGCTTAGTGTAATGTATTTTTGATGTGATGTTTCGTTATAATTAAAACTGGGTGTCCGATTGTAATTGTATTTTAATTTCTCGCTTCTTATCAAGATAAGATTCACTATTTCGATAAGTTAAGCAATAAAAATAAACACGAACACTAAAATAATACCGAAGTGTTCCCTCCCTTCTGGGGACATCTTAAAAAAGCTTGATCGCCATCTCCGTATCAAAATAAGATAAGATTACATTTGTTATGTTAATATTCTGTAAATATGTATTAGTCCATATAATTTTAGTAGCATTTCAAACAAATTAAGGGATAATTTTCCTCATTATAATGTAGCATGTTCTGAAGTACATGCCACATAATTACGAGGAAACATTATGTTCAGTATAACCGCACGCCATGGTTAGTAATGTTATTTTGCAGACTGATAATAATTGAGTCCGTGCAATAACTGTATTGAAACCTTTAGTTTTAAATACAGAATCTATTATAGAATGGGGAAAATAAAACTGTGGTTTACAATGAAGTCATAGCAAGCTCAAAGCTACTTACATCCTTCTACTACTAATATTAGAAATGCGCAAGTTTGTGAGTATGTATGAATGTTTGTTACTCAATCTATACTAATATTATAAAGGAGGAAAGATTTGTATGTAAGTATGTTTGTAAGGAATTGGCTCAGAAAGCACTGGACTGATTTTGAAAATTCTTTCAACATTTGAATGCTACATTATCACTGATTCATATAGGCTATTTTAATGGCAAGAAAAACATTATGCCAAAATGTATAAAAAATTAATGTCCATCCGTGCGAAGCCGGGACGGGCCGCTAGTCACTACTTATATACAGAATATAGAATCTCAGAAAACCTAAAGCCGTTTTCGCCTTTGAAAATAACTATCATTAATATTGTTTTAATAAATCCTATGTTAAATATTTACAAACTAATTTATTACTTCAAAAATCTCAAAGGAAACATGGAAAGGGCTTAAGCTTATCGAGAAGCCATCGCAGGTGTTTAGTAACACGGGAGACGCTTGGTAGGTATTGATTGGTAGGTACGATGCACCGCGCGAATATTTCGAATGAAATTAGCCTTTGTGGTTCCGAAATGAGCTCGCCTGTAGCGCAAGTATACCCATCCGATACTTTATAGACGTTTTAGCATACGACTGCGCTCTGATGAACCTCTAATCCAACAATAGAGGTCTGTACGTCCATAGAGAACTGAAGCTCTATACTCTCTATCTCTATTATTGGTAACTTTCTCAGAAATAAAACATATCATATTATTCCAATCTAGCAAGTAATATCTTTGCCAAATTTCATCCTATTCCGTTCGGCCGTTTTGGCGTGATTGGCTAACCAACATCCGTCCTCACATACCTACATATCATCACGCCGAGTCCCTGACGGGATGGGCAGGGAGTATAGAGCGCCAGTTCTCTCTAGGCTTACATAACGCTTTCCCTTCGTCCACATTCATCAGTCTCTTCATACATGCTCGTCGGTTTGGTCGGTTCAACTTCAGTATGTTCCTGTCCTTGAGCGTCCGACCAATTTGATCCAAGTAGTTGGAACGTGGCCTTCCTCTGCCTCTTCTTGCACACCCTTTTGCTTCCATGCATCCATACATCTTCGCAAAAATTCGTATTAATAATAATAGTAGGATTTATTGCGTTCAAAAAGCATTAATATTACTGTGTTCCAATTTAGACGTCAAGAACACACTTAAATATATCATGCTCATTTGATTACATTTGCCAGTTGGCGTAACCAAGATAATACTTACTTTAATGTATTAAATTAAGTAAAGTATTACAATTTAAAATTTATGTTTCGGTTGACCTGTGTCCTGGAATTTTAAGCAAGGTTTACATTTTAATACACGCATGCCGTTTATTTATGTGTAGGCAACTTTAGCCCCCATAAATAACATTGCGTGTCCCGTCGCCGGCCGGGGTCGGCTTGGCCACAATATTCCCAGAGCAGCTTCTAAGTTTCGTCAACTTTATAAATTGGTTGAGCTTAATCGCCTTTGAAAGTCTGTATTTACATTACGCAATATATTGATCCGACAGGATAGGCTTTGGAAGATGAAGGTTTACGTTGGGGGATGCTTCTCTTTGAGACAAACCAGTTTTTTTCAACAAAGATAAATGCGATTCACCCCTCAAATGTATTTCAAGGGACCCCATATCAATGGGTACTAATGGCGCGGACAGGGTCCTTTGTGCTACCCTCCTTCCTCGCCCTCGTTTCGATCTCATTGAAGTCAATAACCGAATTAAGCAACACGTATTGAATTCACACCTCCACAAAAAATATGCCATTTATTTCCTTCCCTAGTGAAACAATTCGAAGCATCGTTATATTGAAGCCCTGCATAATAGATGGGATACATTATTTTGGGACTTTGAATCGTATTGTTTGTGAGGCTACACTTGGAGGTTAAGTGTTTATTAATGATTCATGATGCCCAATGAATTGAATATTCAATTTCAATCGATAGTTTGATTAACAAGGTGACATTGTTTCATGTTTATGGCTGCCGAGTTGAGGTGATTCGGAGGAAGTACTTTGATATGTAATACATACATATATAATATTATCCCTACGCCTTCCCACAAGGGTCCACGAAGTGCTATCGTGACAGATGGCGAGTCCGTTATTCAAGAACGAATATCATACACCTTTTGAATTTCTTCTCAAGCGAATGCAGGTTTCCTCTCGATGTTTACCACCGTAATGCTCGTGGTGTGACTAATCTTAAAATGTTATGTAATAATTATTTTTTTATAGTTTGCCGTACCATAAGGGTCTGTGTGGTGGGTATTACCTATACAGGTAATACTCACACACCCACATTCCGCCGTCCTTCCCGGCATCGCTTTGAAGAAATGCTTGAATTTTGCTAGGCTTTTCTTTAAAAAAAATATTGTCTAACATCCGGAACACAATCGCAGTGTCACCCATTGATGTAAAAAAGAAGACGTAGATAAAACCTAATTGGTGTCAACTATCATCGGGTCCAATTGAAAAAAAAATATCATCAAAATTATCAAGCCAGCCGTTAAAGAGGAACATTGTATCTGAGATAAATCTTTACCATGTTTTAGATAGCATATGTCATATTAAATCCATATCCATTCGTCTATTTTTGCTTAACAGAGTAGCAAACGACCAGACATACAAACTTTCACATTTATAGTATTAGTATATTATTCATATATAAATATCTGTTGTGATGCAAACCTCTCTCCATAATATGCATCGGATACTTGTTCGAGTTAAGTAGCGTAAGGGTATGCTCGGTATTTTATCTATTTCCTCAGGTAGAATGAGAACAAACCTCGATATGGTCCTTTTTAATTCGACTCGTAATACGGTTAACCGATTTTACAGAATAGATGCTTGATTTAGTGTTACTTTGAAGACTTGTTTGAATGAGCATGAGCATTTCATGAGCGAGTATTACGTTGTCACAATTAACCGTCCACCAACTCTAAGCAAATATAAATAAAATGCTTTGTACCACCCTGTACTAAGGACTTACTTTTCATTGGCTAAATATGTGGAGTCTTGACGAACACTACGGTTTTGCTATCTGTCCATCTGATTCCTAAGTTTAAACATCTCTGATTGAATTTGGCTGTTAATATACCTCTGCCTACCCAATAGGTGACCCTTGCTTTAGGCTGAAGATATGTATATCAATACAATTTTTTTAAGAAGTTGTCTGTTTGTTTGAACGCGCTTATCTCCGGAACTATACTAATCGGATTTGAAAAAGTTGTTTTGCGTTGGAGTAACCTTTTTATATATATATATATACTTTTGGCTATATTTAATTATCCATAGAATATTCATCATATCATATATCAATAAAATTTAAGTCAGACTAAGCCGTGGGTCAGTTATTATATAAACTGTAGTATGATCTGTCAGTAGTCTGATTTATTTATTAATTGTTAGTATAAGTATGCATTGCATGAAACAAAATACGAAAATATCAATGCAAGCGCAAAGCATTTGCAATCACTAGCAGCCTCGACGTTATCGAAATTACTTTCGAATGCATTAAGTGTAACGAAAGTGGTAAAATATTATAAAGTGTATTATAATGTATGTATAAATGTGTGTGTTATAATGTGTATATATAGCTCGTCATTTCAGAATATGCATTTAGTCTAATCGGACATTGTAGAAAATACTACATGTCCCGCCCAGCTTTACTTGAAAAAAAAAATACCTGGGACACTATCGTAGAACGTAAAGCGATATCGAAAAGTCATTAGCATTATTCCCAAGCGAAATTGTACCTAAATGGCCTACAGCGCAGATTTTAATTGAACAAAGTAGTTCTAAGGAGATATGTGCATACATAGATATCTTCTCAGAACTTCTTTGTATCTATAGTAAAATTTTGATAAACATAATGTCACATGGTGCGCTTGTGGAACAGATCGGTAGAAAGTGGCGTACCTCCTGTGCCACTCTTCATTCAACCACATTGAACAGGTTGCGACTGGTTGTACACACACATGCGCACCGTTTACGCTACGCAGCTTCTAAAGCCTACAAAGCGCTATTAACACAAACGCAACTTTCACCCACACAAAGAAAGATGTAGTGCTCGCAATGAACTTGCGGGAGTGCAGGTCAGCGCAGGCGCATCATTTTTTAGTGTTCCTTACACAAAGCAGTAAAACTGATGTTGCCAGTCTCTATAATTAAAAATATCTGTTTTATATACCAATTGTCATATTTTATAGCTTAGTTGCAGTGGATTTATGAGTAGAGCGAAATGAATGACCTTGTTGTTCTGTTGTACGCTTGAAGTGTGTATTCAGTTTCGTCTACAGAATAATAATTATTTAGGATCCTGTTCGTTCTTGACCATTTTTTGCCCGATCGAACTGGTTCCCGCTACGGTAAGAGCATGAGTCACACTGGGATATCGTTGTTTAACTTTATAGACGTTGATTATTTACGAAACTAACTGGTTTCCTATCTCTGATGGATTGTGGGTACGTCGTTAGTATATCAAACTTTTTCTTTGACTAAGTTTGACTACTAAGTAAGTTTGCTAATTTAGAGCAGAAAATATTGATCATTGTTGTTATTGTAAATAAAAGTTAATTAGCGGTTCGCTCAGAATAATAACTTCTAGGAAACTCGTTCTGTAATAATATTTGTGTATGACTATACTAGCGTATAATAAAGCGAGCAATAAAGTATCAGAGTGTTTATATTTTAAAGTTGGTATTGATCGTACCCCTTGCTACTTCTCTGTAACTAAATTCCTCCCGGTATGACATTACGAAGTGATTTATTGAATAGCCGGCACACGTGTGCGTTGGTTTGTTCATTTTGACGAGGGATGCTCTACCTGCTATTGAAACACCCCAGGACTAGTATCAATAGCGGTTATACAAACTATTTACTATTCATGTTGGATTTGGTCTTTGCATGCCTGATCAGTTTAGGTTATCGTGTGGTGAGATGCCTTTTGCGCTGCTTTGTTTTAAAGTACTTTACGTACATAGTTTAATATGATCAAAAATCAGCCCCGTCGTTCGTTAAGAATCTAGAATACACGATAATAGTAAGTTCTTAATAATATATACCAGAATGATATTCACAAATATGATTAACTAGCTGTTTCACTTGCGTTAAAATTTGTTATACATTACTGCCTAATATCTTGAATTTCTCACTAAATGTGGTATGTAACACACCGACATTTCAATAAAAAACTTGACCTTGATGTTTATAATTTTATGACATTAATAATTTCTGAAAAAACCCAATAAAACCATGTTTCGGGGTGAATATTACCCCCGGAGTGAATATTCAACTGTTCTATTTTCTGAGAAATCCTGTATATATTTTTAATTAACTATCCCGCGTTACCTACTGAATAAATAAAACAAGTTGAACTTACCATTAAGAAGTTAGACAAGACCTTTTAAGAAGCAAGTTAGTTCGTAACAGATTTAATTTCAGCTCGACTGAGATTGAGTTTATACTTACCCTAGAACGTTTACTTCAGTCAAAACATCAATTAATTGCGACAATGTCAAATACTAGTACGAGTGAGCCGTCTCCGAGACATTCTTATTGTATTATCGAACCAACAATACCGTCCACGAATGGTTATCAGTTACAATGGCTACTTACCTGTCCTTAGCATTTACGACGACCGCTCAAACTATTCATCATGGTATCCTAAATCAGCTTTGTGTTATAGTTTAGTAGAGGCTTGTTTGTAAGACTCATTTTATGGCCCATTCAAGGCAAGATAACAATTATGTCAAGTGTTTATGTACGTACTTGACAATACGTGTAATTAGTTCGTTAGCCGTGGTGGCGGAATCGTTTTAGTATGTCAGGGAGATTAAAACCTGATGGTCTGCTCCAAAAGAGTGTTTTGAACTTAAAAGTACAATAATTTGTTATACCAGCTTTACGGTGCAGGAAACCACCGTGAGGCAGCGCAATCCACACATTTCTTAGGAATTTCAAATCCATGCGTCTCTTCACCTGCAAATGAGGAAGTAAAACCTCTGCCAGTTCGGGTGCCAGACAATCATTAAACCTATCAAATCCCAATGGATTGTAATTGCATTCATGAAAGGGACTAGGTTAGTGACCTTGACCTCCATGCGCATAATATTTATAAAATCCTGTTATTCCAGGATGCCTTTCTTTTCTTTCAATCTAAAGTATAAGGTGTAAAAGAGACGGTTGATCAATACTCTTCGTTGAGCGTGTATCGTGGGAAACTATTGGAAACAAGGTTGATGTCGTTCCTTTCGCTTTACTGATATATGATTGGTCTTTGTTCTTAATTTCGTGTGCATATTTTGCTCGTGTTATTTGAGCTTTGTCGGCGTACACTCTTAATACGTATTACTTACTTTCTCGACCATAAAGATAGGAATGAGATCGAAATAAGATTATGCTTACTTTTGTTAAAAATGATATAACAAAATCGCATTTGTGATGTAAAAGTGATGTAACGACTAGTAAGATAGTGGAACGATCACGCGTCGCTAACCATCGGAACTACTCCAAAGTGATTCATGAGTTTTACAGTAAGGCGTATTTATTTATTTTTCATTCTATAATTTTGGTCACCTATTAGAACAATTTTATTATGAACTAAATTTAAAATAAAAAAGAAAAGCCGTGGTGGCCGAGTGGTTCGAGCAGTTGGCTGCGACGCAAAGGTCGCAAGTTCGAATCCCGACTGTACCAATGAGTTTTTCTGAACTTAAGTACAGTGATTAGTCACACCACGAGCTTTACGGTGAAGGAAAACATCGAGAGGAAGCTTGCACACGTCTGAGAAGAAATTCAAAGGCGTATGTATAGTCGTGCTTGAGTAACGGCGATGGACTCACGTTGGCACCTAATATTTCTTAAAAACATTTCTTACTCTGCCACTCTCACGTAAACAATTGAATCAGAGCGTGTATACAAAATCGAGTAGAGTTCTCACTATGAGATGTAAAGAGAACGCGCGCGCAGACTGCAGTGGATCCTAACTAAACCGGTACTAGCTGAGGTCGTTGCACGCTCACCAGATGTCGCGCCGGACCACACAGGCACTTCAACTGGAAGTGCCCAACGTGCTAACTTCATAAACCTATGTTGATTTTTCAAATTCCTGCGACGGCCTTGACATGAAACAACATCGTTCCCAAACACCCGCTATCAATGGAATACTCTCAATATCTATGGCGCTAATAGTTCTAATGAAGTTAATCTGTAAATTGTTCCTTTATTGTGTTTTTTTCGAGTTCGTAATTAAAGAAATTAACTGTTAAACTTCTTAGTAACGTGTTAATAAATGAGATCAAATTCTTAAATCTGCTCAAATTTATCAAGCGTTCTTCTATCTACTTTATTCTTAATCATTTTCGTTGAGGATAATAATTTAATTGGTAATATATATATGTATTTCCGATTCTCCCTATGGTATTTTCAGACACCAGATGCAATTGAAAAAAACTGAGTCACGGTCGATAAACAGCGTTTATAATTTCTGTCACTTCCAGTATTATATTCCAGGCACCGTTTGCATTATGTGCAGCGGTCCGTCAGTGGGCTGATAGTATGATGGCCAAACCGTGCCCCGCTTCCGACCACCGACGTCACTGTCAGTGAACCCTTTGTTGTTACCGCGTCGATAAGTGCGCTAATTATTAACTACCCCTAATCATCGCGATTATTTTCCGTCGCAATGAAGACATGTTGTTTGGTCTCGCAATTTTGATTAGGAATTAAATCAGTTCAGTCACTCGCACATTTGTTATAGTTGCGAATAGCCTTGATTAAGTTCAAATAAATTGCTCAAGGTCGATCTTAGAGTACTTAAATTTAACTTTTAATAACGAATGTATAGTGTATGTACTTTAATTCGATACGTGTAAAGTTCTATACATTTTGCTACACACATTGCATTTAATATGCATGCATAACACGCATTACCAAGTGTGTATTTGAATTTCCTCCTTGCATAATTGCTGCGCGTGTAGATGTTAGTCTAATGTTTCAGAATAAATACCGTTAGCTAATAAATAAATGAGACACGAATTGCGGCGCGCTCATTGCATGTTGTTGGTGTGTGGTCCTCTTAATGCAGACGACTTGAGAATGTTATTCAAACCGGCATTCTCTTAAAATAATATGAGACAAATATTTATACATTCAATACATCACATAATGTGTCTATGTGAGATACCTTATTATGGAATGCCCAAGCTAAGTACATAATTGGTTGCCTCATATCATCTCAATCATAGCGATATATAATTTATGAGTTGCTTAGTGAGATGTTCGTCACTTCATATATTGGAAAGTAAACTTACTTACAAATGTAAAACTCTCGATATTTTCCTTCACCGTTCTTCTCATATCTCTTTTCTGATTGTATCAATCTCATTGGTACAATCGGGATTCGAACCTGCAATCTATGTGCAGCAGGCAATTACTCGAAACACTTGGCCACAAAGGCTCTTCATATTTCATATCCATAATAATAAATAGGTAAGAATAAAAAACCTTACAATGTAAATGTGTAGGTACTGTACCTACTTCATATAATGAAAGCGGGTATTATGATTTATAGGTGAAAATACTAGCTGTATAACCTCTGCGACGTTGTAACGAACAAGCAATAAAACATCCAATAAATTATCCTGCATGGGGTCGTTTTCAAATAGCTCGAAAAAAAGGGAAATTTTCGCCTTTCAAAAAATGTGAAAACTTTCACATAGAATGTCGTATCCGGATCACGGAAGCCAAATGAATACCGGGGGCTTTTAATCACGTTCCAAATAAATACAAATCAATTCGGAAAATTATTTTTCATTTTCCGCTTTAATTGGTTTCCATTCTGAATGGATATGCAGAGGTGAATTAACACCCTATTTTCGCCAAAGGATAGGTGCAAAAGTGACTGATGGCGAGTCCGCCGCCGTTTCCACGTAGGTGTAGCTACGTATGTCCTTAATATCTTCGAAAACGTATACAGGTTTCCACTCAAAATCTCAAGTCTGCCGTATAACCAATAATTCTTGCTCCCTAAAGTCATAATTAATATCCGAAATTTAGCAGGTATGTACCTACATATAGATAGTATATACACGTCGCTTGCGCTATAATACCACCAATATTGATCATTAATTCATTTGAATGTTTAAGTCTGGCCGCTATAAACATTACTAGATACACAAAAACGTTTAAAAATGGATCCGTATATTCCGCGAAATGTTGTGTTTGTTCATACAGGCATTCATGGCGATGATTAATTTTGCTTTGTATGTTGTTTCAGGTTTGTACCTACTCGATTCATTGAACGTTAAAATGAAGTGAACATATAGCAAGCAAATAAAACGGTAAGTGCTTTTAATACTTGCCGATTATGTCAGGCAAGTTTCGTTTTTTTTTTAAGAAAGCAAAGGAAAAGTTTTTATAGCCATCGATCGCGGCGAAGCTGCCAGTATTAAAGAATACCTGTTTGGTCAAATATTTTATTCATGGTCTAACTACTTTTCATAATAAAGTGTTGTTTATTGTATTTAGTTGAATAAATTATTAACACCACGTTCTTCACGGTGAAGGATAATTTAATAGGAAACCTGCATACGTTTGAGAAAAAACTCAGGTATGTAAAGTCGTGCTTGAGAAACGACGATGGACTCACCATCTGTCACGTTGGCATCTAAGCATGCTTCTCCTTGGAAAAAAATGGGTGTGTTATTACACACTTCTACGTACGCCTTTGGGGACCTTTGTGGGAAAGCGTGAATAATTAAATATCTTGATTTAAAAACGATCTACTCGTAAAACTCGCTGGACCAGCTTATTACGAGATACGAAATATTGATCTAAGGTACTTACTTATCTTTGCTAAGGACTTACGAAGGACTTTGCAATATAAACGAGTAGCAAGTAGAAACTTTATCGTTAGAATACGTTCTTGTTATCGTGTCGCATGCCAGTAAAAGGTAGCAATATAGCTCTTTGACTTCGTTTGTTCGACAAAGGCCTTTAGATTTGCTACTGTGACTTCAAACAAAAATCTACTTGCAATACGTTACACGTACATGCTCGCATAAATGTCTTTTATGAATAATATGTTTGTATCAAAAAGTAATAAGAATTATGATTAAAATACTTATTGGTAAGATTATCTACTTTACATATATAACTACTTAAAAAAAGTGGTTACCAGTTATTTACGTATTTTTTTTTATAAATTGCCACGAATCCCCAATAACAAAATAATAAGTTAAAATTTTACCCGGGCTTAACTTATCTGTCAATCAAATGTCAAAATAATTAATTCCTTGAACAAGCCGCTAACTGAGGCTCGAAAAGGCAATAAAATTGTCAAGTTTTCAAAGTTTTAATCCTCTGTTATCCGACGATTGATAATTCATAATTAGGCTATCAATACAATAAACAGTTCATGTAAGATTTTGGTTGGTTGAATGTTTGGCTTGTATCAATGTTTTTTTATAAACCTGTGAAATCTAAGGAATTGTGTTTAAAAAAGTCACCCATTACAATACTAATTTCTAGATATCTGTCGTAATTACTAACAGAAGATAACATACTCACCTAAATACACACAATTAAAGTGGCATTGATATTCATCCTTTTTAGAACGGAATACGTAAAAATATGATTAGTAAGAACCTGCCAGACAGAAAAGGTTACATAGCATTGGCACAAGGGTGGGAAAATAATTCTGCCCCATAATGACAATGAAATAAAATAAAAATCCTTTACTTATTAAGATATGGTTTGTAATATTTGAAAGCATAATAACGAATGAAGTCAAAACATTTCAGATTTACGAATCTCATTAACGTCGAGCCTCGTGCTTATTTAATATTCTCGTGTTTCTTTGCTCATTTTTATCTTCTCGGTTATATTTGTCTTTTCATTTCAATCGTGCCTTTTGTTATTACAGCGTCCACCGTAATATTATATTTGTTCTAGAGTGAGGAAAGTTGAATTATTTTGTGAAGAAATTGAAGACGTGTGTAGTTGTGCTTGAGAAATGGGGACAGCTATCGCCTTCCGTCACGTTAACACTTACTTTTAAGTGACGAAAAGAGGGTACGCTAACCCTTCCGGTATCGTTGTTGGTAGGCGTGAAGATAATAATAGCAATTAATACTCAGTTGTTCTGTCTCAGGTATATTGATAAATACATATAAATCCTAAGGTATACTTAGTAGACCAAACTAGAAAAATCCTGGTCAAATGATGCTCCTGTACGAAATGGTGCTTTTTATTTGCAATAAAGCTTCTTTGCTTTGCATTTTTTTCTATGAAGTTAGAATTTATCGAGTCACTGTGCTGACGAAAACATAAAATCATTTAGCTGTCATCACTGAAACAACAAAAAACTGATCTGCATGCGAAAAGAGCTCTCCCTTATTTGAGCTTGATCCTTGCCAATTAGCAACAAGCCTGTTGTATTCCTACGATGAATCAGGATTCCTAGATAGGAAACTCTTCGAGGAGGCACTTTACAATAATATCTACGGTGACGCTTTCATTCCTATAAGACCTTGTTTTACAGAAAGTAACTGAAAGTACAGATGATTATGCAGCCTACGTTCTGGTACGGTAACAGGGTGTGAAAAGATTCCTTCAGGGTCGGCAACGCGCGAGTGATACCCCTGGCCTGGTGTTGCAAGCGTCCATAGATGGCAGTAACCGCTTTCCATCAGGCGGACCGCATGCTTGTTTGCCACCCATGTGGTATAAAAAAAAACCAGCGCCTTTGACTTGCTTGCAGCATCAGAGGTAGAACTCAAGCGTTACCGACCTTGCAAAAATATTTTAATACTAAACTACATGGTTCTCTCCTTTCAGACCTTTCTAGGGAAAATCTGTACTTACGATATGGTCGCAAAATTACCTGCTAAATCCTACTTACGTCCCCACCAATATCGCAATGGTGCGTTTCAAATAATCCCAGCGAAATGAAAGCATAAAGCCGATCCGCATTGAGATAGTTCAGACAAGCGGAGTCACGTACGAGTTGACAGTTTATTCCACTTTCCAGTCTTCATCGGGTGAATAATAAATGACAGAACAGCTCGGCAGACTTCAACTCCATTCGCTTTTACCCCGTCAGCAGACGCGACTGCGTTCCATTTTGCTGACGTTCACAAATTGGTGTCAAGAGTAAATCGTTTGATAATACGGGCGCTCTTCTGAGATATATTTACTACTAGCTGTATCCCGCGGTTTGACCCGCGTTAAATGTGATTATCAGCTACCTTAGTCAGTAGTAAGACGATAGAAAGCCATCCTCATTAAACAATAGATTATCTAATGCAGAAATATTCTTCATATCGCATGACTACTACTGATTTAGCGCGTTGAAACGGACAGTCTCTTTATAATATTATTTTTTATAGATTAAGGCGATTGACACGTTAGATTTATCTTTCTAACTTCTTTGTTTCAATGAAACAAAACTTTTAATGGGGGATCATCAAATCCATTCGAAAATTAAGGGTGGCATAAAAAGATTCCAACGTCATTAAAGCAACCCGAACCCATGTTAGCGATTCGAAATGGGTGCCCTGCGGGAGGCATCCCCAATTACTTGACCGTGTATCTGCGTTATTTGGCTCCTGGCTATATACATTTGAAAAAGGAATGAAAGGCGGTATTTTTCGTCGTTGCATATTCCTAACTACCATGGGAGTGGTGTGTAGGTATAATTTGCTCATTTTCTGACATGCAAGGGAAGGGAATTCAAAAGCGCTGTGCTGGCTTAGTAATAAGTTCATCAAGTAGCTATTGCGAGTCACACGACTAATGTTATGCATTAGTTAGCTTTGTAGAATTCCACACTCCAATCTGAGTGGCTTGGAACGTACCTGTGAACGTAATCTCGAAGACAATGATTTCTCTCCGTCTCATTTCTATTGTTACCTGGCTGGGATATCGTTTAACGTTTAATTCATATATATTATATTAATAAGCGAATGTCCAACAAAAACTCCTTTGTTTCAACGCAGCATATGTATACGGTTTTTTATATCTATATTATATTAATCCAATATTGCATTGATGATGACCACTTTTGTTAAATACTTGGAAGAATGTCGTAGGCAACCACTATGTTTTTCAGGCACGGCTTGACAACCATATTTTTAATTACCTGTTAGAAGTATTCTTCCTCAATGTCTTCTTCACGGTAAAGTGCGCTCACCTCCAAGTACCAAACCATTGTACAGGCTGAGGTTTGAAACTAATATCTTGACTTTACATATGACTAATTGCGTCACACGGCCACTCGGTAAAGTGGCAGTGGGTGGTGACCCAATAGCGAATATTTAAAACGGCAATATAACATAGTTATGTCCAGGATCCATCGAGCAGTCGCATGAAGGCGAAGTAAATCCCAAAGGATCCAATTTACCCCGCCTCGTAAGCACTACGCCTATCGGGCTCAGCCACACTACGTTTTATTTTCCTCAAAAATTTTCCAACTTTGCGTGCGATAAAGAAAAAGCCGTGATTTTTTTTTCAAGAACCTTAAGGCATTTATTGCACAGACGATTTATCTAAATTGGATTAGAAAGTTTCTCCCAATAAACGTACATATATAGGAGCTTGGCTTGAATAACCCTTACTATTTGTACAATTTAATAGCGTTTGTGACGTGTGACTTCATTTATATGCGGATGAAGAGTTTCGAAACGGACAGCTGTTTATACAATATCGGATACAGCCTTCATTGTTGCCATTGCATCGTATTACCTGCTTTATGTTAATAATGATTGAAATCTGAGCGTACTCGCGTACATGATTCCATTGAGTAACCAGTAATTTTTTTGTTTGATTGTAACATAGATATCAATTTATGATGGTTGTAAAACGTGCTATAAAACTAGTGGCCCAGTTGTTAAGTACTCGGTGAATTCGGTGAACTCGGAAAACTAATCAGTCTCCTTGATCTATAAATAAGTGCCTAGAGTATCCGCAAGTACAAGGGAACAAGCCAATTACTGTTCGTGCTACTTTATAATATAGATCCATGACGATTACTGCGTATAAATGAATTATTGTATTTATTTGAGGTTGTACGGAACGGCATACTAAATTTGAATGTTGGTTATCTTCACAACTTGCCACAATAGTTCAGCTAAATCAACAGTGTCGTAACGCCCATATTCTGTCAAATATGGTATTGATGCCGATGAGGTCAAGTAAGGTTCCTTCTCTTTTCACTGACATACTTCCTTCGCTTTATCCAAATTCATCAGTCTCTTCATACTTACTAATTCATTTGTTATATGCTTATATTAGAATTAACTTTGAACGTATTCTGAAGTTACATCTATAAGTTGAAACTAATATCAGTTTTGACATTCTGTATAGAGGATATTGTTAAATTTACATAACCTAGCTATATTGAATTATGGACATAGGTTCTGTAAAGTTTCCGGAGGGGTCGGAAACCGATGAGTCCATTATATTGAGCAAACACCGGCCGCCGGCGGTGACATGGTTATTGTTATTTCAACAGTATCAGATTTATAAACTGTAGCTAGCCCTTCACTTAATTTCTTAAGTGAAGGTGAAGGTTAAATTAAATGGAACTCATGAAGAGTGTTTGATAGTGACCGAGTGCTTAAGACTTCGATTCTAACCCTTGTTGTATGTGCACGAAATTTTTTAACTTAAGAACAATGGTAACACTTGCTTTATGGTGAAGGAAAATATTGTTATGTAGTGCCTTAGAGGCAGTTTCACCAATCACGTTAGAACATAAACATATATCCGGTCAAAGGATGGTGCTATCTACACCTCTGCCTGCTCTTAAGAGTATCCTTGCGGAAAGGTGTGAAGATATACACGTTTCCTAAGAATTATTCATAAACGTTTTGTTTGAAGGATATCAAAAAAGTAAGAACTTTAGAAGTTTTAGCCAAAACTAAGTTCTACACTTTATGATTATTTAACAACGGTCTTACGTTACTTTGACACAGCCTTCTAAAATGTTTTCGAATCTTAAAAGTTTTAAGAGACCATCAGAAGATTTGCTATGGAACATACATCATAACGGAACTCGAAATAAAGAATTAGGTCGTCAGATTTCTGTGTCATTCAAGTTCAGCCTCGTTACTCTTTGGGTCTAACCATGACGTGCTTAAGCTGCGATTATTAAAGAATGCAAAAGAGATTCACGTATATTACGTCTATACATGTGTCTTTTCACAAACCAGAGTAATTATGTCAATAGCATATTGGGGTAAGGCCTCTGTTGTATCGAAGTAGTTCTTCCCGACAGATGCAGGATCGATACCCTTGTTGTTGCAGGCGTCCGTAGGCGGTGGTAATCGCTTACCGCCGATTGGCTGCCGCGGGCCGATTGCTGGTTTAGCACCTTAGAATAAAACATACGAATTCAGAGTACGTTCCAAATTAAAATTGTAGTGAATTCAAATTGATTGAACGTCCATGGATAGGAACGTCAGGAGTACTCGAAACCGGCGATCAAATTTTTTTTATTTCTTTGCATATATAAGTACATAATTTTAACATAGACTTGAAGTTTCCTAGTAAGTATGAAATACTTGTATGAGGAAACATAGCTCCTTCATATTCAATCTCTACTTTGTGTTAATGTAGTCTAGTATGAAGAGGCTGATGAAATTATTAAAGCGAAAGAGGTCTGTAAGTCTAGAGAAATCTGGTGCTCTACTATCTCTGCCTATCTTGGGACTCGCTGTGATGAAATGTGTGTACTTACATTGAAATTAATTTGAACCAGGAGATTTATTTCAATAAAGCCTTTAATGCACCTCTCCTCACCTCGACTAATATATCAGCAGGCTGGCAGCTGTTTTATCGGCGGAAGCCATGCGTTCATTGTTGGCACGCTTGCACTCGCTATATTAAATTACAGCGTACATACGAACACGGATTAATAGCCTGTTTTATCTTATGTAATTATTTCACTTTACAGCCGTATTATACGCTCGTACTCTTTCAGTACCTACCGACTAATTTTATAATTGTTGTGTTTGAGGAACGGCGATGGACTCACCATCTGTCACGTTGGCACCTAAAATATACCTCTGGCGGAAAGTGGGTATGTGGGTACTACCTATACACCTCTACCTTACCCCTTCGGGGACCCATAGAGGAAGGCGAAAGGATATATACATATATATATATATATTTATATATTTTATTATTGTCATAACATAGTATCAATATTATAAAGTCTGTTGTATTGTGGCGGCCGAGTTGTTCTAATTCAACTGTACTAATGAGTTCTGAACGAATGCACAGTGATTGATTAATCACACCACAACCTTTACGGTGAAGAAAAATATCGAGAGGAAACCACCATACGCTTGAGAAAAAACTCAGACGTAAAACGTATAACGTTCGCACCTAACTATATCTTCGGTGGGTATAAGTGGGTGAGATACATCTACCTACTCCTTCGGGGAACCATATGGGAAGGCGTTAAGTAATAATTTTTGTATTTACGATTGCGATTTTGTAGATATAAGCACAGTATATAATGTAAATATATTGTGATATAATTTAATAACTTCAGTACTGACAACGGATCATTGCAGCTAGCACGAAATTCAATTTCATTCCTAGGCAACCTAGGTATCCTTGGCGAGTACACTCAGTGCATCTTATACCTATCTGTGCTATACTATAGGTACCTGCGAGTAACAATATTACGGAGTGAAAGGCAAACCGCTACCCACGAAGTGAGCGAGTTCGCAGCACTACTCATCAGCAATTGTAATTTAAGCCTTATGACCTTATAACAGAGTCCAATACGAGAAATAGAAGCTTTTAGTTCTGGAAAATGGCAATGATTATGGTGTTTGGGTGTCTGAATGTATTTTGTCGATAGCATTCGCCTTTGCAGTATGCAGTCATCTTACGAAATTTGATGTTACTTAATATGATATCCTTCCATTTATATTTGCACCTGCACGATAGTTAAATTTAGATTTTTCAAACGTCTGGTGTAGAGTCTTGAGCTCTGCGAAACGTGAGGACGCGGGTTCGATTCCGATATTTGTGTGATGAACACGAGTTGTCTCTGTCTTACTTTTACTATGAATTTACGAATCTATTTATATAAGTAAACATATTACATAGTTACCATAACACAAGCTTTGCTTAATTTGGGGCTAAGTAAATTTGCGAGGAATTGTCCAAAGATATTTTTTTTTTTTTAGCATTGTTAAATTAATTAAATGTATGAATAGAAATTTTTCATAGGGCTACGTTTCCACAAATTTAACCTGGATGGCGTAATTCTAAGATCTCTGTCACCCGAGAGCAATCACGCGAAACAATTTGCTAGCAAAAAGCGTGAAATCTTAAGCTTAGAGTCGACATGAATTGAAATAGGAACAACAAAACACTGGTAGGCATTTAAATAACTTCCTTGGTTATTGTGCCGGCAAATATTTACTGTGCGGATTGATGACTTGTACAATGTCGTTTATTTAGTAACTGGCTTTTGCCAGAGTTTCGTTTGCTTCCTTTTCTGTAATCCTGAATGTGTATGTCATCACGCCTTCCCATAAGGATACACCCACCCACCCACTTTCTGCCGATAGATATATATTTTAGGTGCCAACGTGACAGATGGCGAGTACAGCGCCGTTCCACAAGCACGACTATACATCCGCCTTTGAATTGCTTCTCAGTCGTGTGCAGGTTTCCTCTAGATCTTTTCCTTCAGGTAAAGTTCGCAGTGTGACTAATCACTTCTATCAGTACTTAAGTTAGGAAACTCATTGGTACAGTCCGGATTTGAACTGGCGATCTTTTTGTCGCAGGCAACTACTCGAACTACTCAGCCACTACGGCTTCATAATATTCAGTAGGATTAATTTTGGATTTTAATAATTCAATGATAGCTAGTATTAATTTTCACCATTCTTTCTATTCCAAATATATTTTCCAAGTTCCATTCCTCGTGTTCCATTTATCAGGTTCTCCATTAAAACACGCGAGGCGAAAGAATTACGATGAAGGAGGTTTAGTAACTTTCTCGTGACACTGACCGACCCGAATTCTTTGGGTAGCGGTTGAGAATGATTTGTTAGTTCCTGGCTCCACACAATACGCCATTCTTTTATAACTCGCTCCGTAAGTCACAAAAGTATTTCTCAACGAGCATTGCAATAGGGCCAACTTTTAGCTGAAAATACGAGCCAAGTTGCCTCCTTTACCTTACCTAAAAAATCAGCGCTGGTCCCAGCGGCCGTGCGCCCAGACACGATAAAATTTACATGTTTCGCTTTCAGCCTCTATTTTGTTTTAAAGGGTGAAATAAGACGGCATTACGAAAAGAGAATATTCAATTAGAGCCTACCTTTAGATTTATGCAACTGGCAACCCAAGTCGTAGTTCGAACTTATTTCAGCCATCTTTTTTTTTTATATAACACGAGCAGTGCCCCGCGATTTCATCCGCATTAAATTTGGTTTTGGTATTGGTAGTTTTAGTTTTATTAAATCCTCACGCCTTACCACAAGGTTCCCCCTAGGGGTAGGCAGAGTTGTATAGGTTACTACCCACACACCCACTGTCCGCCGCAGTTTTATTTATAAAACTAAATGTCCGATGTAAATCCAGCTAATAATCTGAACGGTGCCAAATTTTATCCAATTCCGCTCAGCCGTAGGGTGTGATTGAATAGCAATTTTTTTTCCGCATTCATATTTATTGGAGTTTTGTTTAGACATAGTGTTATTCTACTGCACAAATTAATCAATTTTTGTTTTCGCAATTGTTCTACAGGTTAATACGTGGCTGTGTAATTTAAAGAATAAATAGGTTGGATAATTTTTCTAATATAAATGAAAGTAGAAATGGAATAAATCAATATAAATGAAAGCCTACATTAGTACTTTTGGCTACTTTGATTATGCTTTGTCTTTTAATGCTTCTACTGTGGGTCCTATTAAATCTTAACGTTCAGATAGGCTAGTCATCAGCTCAAATAGCTCGTTATATTTTAACAGGAGCCATTCGATGCGAATTGGCTCGTTCCTCAACTCAATAAGCGTCTGAATAATTTGATATCTTTTTATACAAAGCGAGATATAGGTAATTAATAATACAATGAAAACTCTAAATTTTTGTTCACAAGATAAAGCAACGATATTTGCGCGTTTTGTGCATTATACAATTCTTGCAGTAGTTGTTGTCGAGTCGAGGCAAATAGCAGAATTAGGTGATTTCTATCACCTAATTCTGGTATAATTTATATGTACACTATCTTATACTACGGGCATCATCATTTAAAAGTACTTACATAGTGCCGGGTCTCTAACTGGGTTAACAAACTGGGTAAAGCGACAGCTCCAGATTTCAAGACGTGCTCTGCGTCCATAAAAAAAACGTTATCGTAAGGGGTGTATGTATAATTCCAAAGAGAATTGGCGCTCTACTCGCTCTGCCTACCCCGTTGGCTTTGGCGTGTTGGTGTTCCTTATTTTTATGAGTAAGTTTCAGAGGAATACTTATTTATTAGTATAGTAAGAAAACAAAGTTCATTTACTTAGCCATTTCAATATAGAAGATATTAAAAAATATATTCATATTAAAAATAGCTTCAGTCACCCGAAGTAATGGATGATAAGAAATTATGTTATATTTATATCTGTGTGTTTTATTGGAAGCAGATGTGTCTCGCCTAAGCGACAGTTCAAATAAGTGGGTTTTATTGAGATCCTTTGATGTTTTCTGAAAGCAATTTTACCGAGTCTGTGCTATACTTATTGTATATAAAAATTACTTATTGTAAATATATTAAATTTTCCCGTACTTTAGTCGTTCTATATGAGAGTGGCAGAAAGTAGAAGTTATTAATAGAATCACCATAATGTTATTGAGGGAATAAATAATAAAATTTATAACACATTTGCAGATATATAGGCAGAGAGAAAAGAGTATGTATTTTATCCACATCTATTATTAACTATTAATTGCAGGTAAAAGAAGCTTCTACTCAGAGGTCACGTGACACTGAACGCGTGACACCGGACACGACTGTCTGTTGTTTGGCTGGTGCTATGATGAACGCAGCTTACAAGGGAACGCTGAAATAGTACAATAGCAATGTTTTACGAAACATACGTCGACATATTTCTTGTACCTACTGTCTTAATTAATTCCTAGCATTTGCAAGTCATATATTTAGTTTTGAATTATTTATATGCTTTGAATATACGGTGGATTTATCTTAGTGCCGCCTAACATTTACATGGGTGCCGTTTAAATCAACGGCGTGATCCCGTAGTATAAATATTATGAAGCGCCATATAAACAAGACGGAGCGCGGAACCGCGGGCTCAAACAAATTATCACCGCCACAGTCGCTCAAACTTGTGATCGTCTATTTGCGTGAGCTTCTGTGTCTTCAATC
>JACCPG010003810.1:0-48231 GCA_016069955.1 Drepana arcuata
TCGAGCCTACATGATGCTACAAGGGTCCCCGAAGGGGTAGGCAGAGGTTGTATAGGTAGTACCCACACTCCCACTTTCCGCCAGAGATATATTTAAGGTGCTAACTTGACAGATACAGATGGTGAATCCATCGCCGTTACTCAAGACGCAGCAGACGTATGCAGGTTTCCTCTCGATGTTTTCCTTCACCGTAAAGCAAGCGGTGTGACTAATCACTGTACTTAAAATCGGAAAAACTCCTTGGTACAGTCGGGATTCGACCTCGCAATCTTTGTGTTGCAGGCAACTAGTCGTATCACTCGGCCAACACGGCCTTATGAAGTGATAGGTAAAATATATGTCTTGGCATTTTGTGATCCTAAGTCCGTCGTAGGTATTCTCAGTAAGGTGTGTCTTTCTGCGTATTAATCTTTGCCTTAACGCCGCGTTATAGTATATTATATTTATATGTTGTGTATATTATGTTGTATATATTGGTAACGACATTCTTATCAGCATTACGATATCTTATCGCGTTGTGTCGTTACAACGGACGGTCGGTTTAGTTTTTTATTCTTTTTCTGCTTTGTGCTCGAGTTGGAAGATTCCACGGTGTTTTTTTCTTCAAACGAAAGTAACAATCTCAAGACTAATACTTATGTAAGTTACTTGATCTCAATTAGTTTTAATTTAATTTGTTTAGGTGCTTGCCACACAAATATTGCATGCTCGAATCCCGATGGTACCAGTGAGTTTATCAAGGAAAATCAATTTACGCAAAATATACACGGAAACTTGTGAATCGCACTCTCATTGGTGGAAATCGCATGAAAATCTGTCGAGTTTTTTTTTTCGCGATTATCGCTAACCGACATACAAACAGATGCGGCAGACGTTGTTTTATTATATGGTGTGTATACATAAATAAGGCTTCTCTTTTGGTTAGACGTTTAAAGGGTAAAAATTAATCAAAATTCAATGTTCATCTTGACATGGGTATTTGCCGAATGTGTTTGTATCCAACTCTTAAAAATTATAAAAAAAACACATACCTCACCTTATTTGTTTAGTTCTTAGAAACGCATAATCGTGGAACGACGCATCTACCACGAATTTGGCAGGAGCCGACGACCGTCCAAGGTTCGATTCCGAGACGAGATAATATCATCCGTTTTATTTTGATACGCGTCCTTGCGTAATGTCAAATACCGCTCACAGTTTTAGCTAAGTTTATGAGCTTTGTAAGCTACGGTCACCTGCTAAATACACAATCTATATAAATATTAAATATAATATTATAAATGTGAATGTAAGTTTGTTTGTTACGCTTTCACGCAAAAACTACATAACCGATTATCATTAAAGTTTATACACATATTCCTGGAGGTATAAGAAGTAACATAGGATACCTTTTATTGAAAAAAAAATAATTTTTACGACTGAAAAAAAGCCGGTTTACTGATATTTTTTTATGGTGATGGCTTATACCCAGGATTAAGACATAGGCTACATTTGAATCCCGAAAGATTCAAAGCTCTAATATTATAAAGGCAAAAATATGTGTTGCTCTTTCCACGCGGGCGAAGCCGCGGGCATAAGCTAGTATATAAAAATGAATCACCGAAATGTTTGTTCGCGCATAACTTCCAAACGACTGCACCAAATTGGATAAATCTTTCTTTAATATATCCTTTATTGTCAGGAGAAGGTTTGTGTGAAAAAAATATTTAAAAATTATATGTAATATTTCTTCTGTGCGTGAGTATGTCATTCAGAAATTGTTACTTTTTCACCCAAGCGAAGCTGGGCGGGACAGCTAGTATATCTTAATATATATAAATCTCGTGTTACGTTGTTTGTCCTCAATGGACTCCTTAACTACTTAACCGATTTCAACCAAATTTGCACACCGTGTGCAGTTTGATCCAACTTAAAAGATAGGATAGCTTACATCACAATTGGACCCAATAGGTGGCGCTGCGATCGTGTTTCAGGAAGTTTAACTTTTCACCCGGGCGAAGCTGGGCGGGACAGCTAGTATATATATATATATATATATATACATATATATATATGTATGTATATATATATATGTGTTTGTATACACTGTGTTCGATTTCAAATGTGACCATACTTTGTACATTACGAACAGAGTTTCCTTTCATCAAATCGAGTACAAATGGAATAACTATTTGTAAGCAATGATTATTGTACTCAGATATCGTCACATTAATTTAGGTAATTAAATAGTGATATGATATTTGGAAGAAGGCTCGTCTTTGTCCACCCTTATCTGAATTCGGGGCGTGAGACGTTGATATTGTCAAAATGGCATTCAGTTCTTGCGATAAACAGCTGAAATTTGCTTAACTAACTTGTACTTAACTGCCAGTGACGGTCAAGGTTTGAGGTCGTGGGTTCGGTTCCCGCTGAGCGCAGATTCTTGTGTGATGAACACGAGTTATTATTTCTAGTTGTGAGTAATGTTTTTTGTATTAATCTACCTATACCGCTTACCATCAGGCGGACCGCATGCTTGTTTGCCACCCAAGTGGTATAAAAAAAAAAAAAGCTGTCCAGGACGAAGTCATGGACTTCGTCCGCGGAATTCACAAAAAAAGGAAAAATATCTAAAATAAAAGAACGCATTGCAAAAGCATATTTGCATCAGCTACCTGCAAGTGAAAGTCCGATCAAAATCGTTCCAGCCGTTTCAGAGATACAAAACAAAGCCGGTACAAAAAGACAGACAAAAATAAAAGAAAAAAGTATATATTATGGTATAGCGCGGTAAGCGGTTATTTTAATATCACAAACAGACACTCCAATTCTATTTATTTGTATAGATTGCTCAACTAAAGTATCGCATAGTTGGTAAAAAACAGAAATTCAATACTCATTTAAAATACTTAATACATCCTTTCGTGTTGATTGGGTGACCTCCTTTTTTTTTAAGTTGGTTAATAAAATGTTGTTATTGGCACGCCGGTCGCCATACTCGTCGTATAAGTAAGTAGGTTAGTTCTAGATTAGATAGTCTACTTCGACGAACAGACGGCAATACTTATAAAAATAATATAATATATCCTCACGCCTTCCCACAAGGGTCCCCGAAGGGGTAGGCAGAGGTATATAGGTAATACCCACACACCCACTTTCCGCCAGAGGTATATTAGGTGCCAACGTGACAGATGGCGAGTCCATCGCCGTTACTCAAGCACGACTATACATACGCCTTTTGAATTTCTTCTCAGACGTATGTAATACTTATTAATAACAATATTAGTTCGTTCCAACTACCTGGATCAAATAGATCGGACGCTCAAGGACGGGAACGTCAAGATTACTCGAAACCGACGAGCATGTATGAAGAGACTGATGAATGTGGACGAAGCGAAAGAGGTATGTAAGTCTAGAGAGAACTGGCGCTCTATACTCTCTGCCTACCCCGTTAGGGACTTGGTGTGATGATATGATGATGATGATGAACAATATTAGTAATATTTTCGGTATTATGATCTTTGATTTCATTAGTCACACCACGAGCTTTACGGTGAAGGAAAACATCGAGAGGAAACCTGCATACGTCTGAGAAGAAATTCAAAGGCTTCCAACAAGACTCCCCGAAGGGGTAGACAGAGGTGTATAGGTACAGACCCAGACACCCACTTTCCGCAAGAGATATATTCTAGGTGCCAACGTGACAGATGGCGAGTCCATCGCCGTTTCTCAAACACGAGTTTACATAATTGTGGAAGAGTGGTGTGATTTATCACTGCTTGTATTTAAATTAAAAATCACTTATTGGTACCTACAGTCGGGATTCGAACTTGCAATCTACCGGTCATACGCAATCCATCATGGCCACCTTTAGTACCACAAGTAATTTAGTCAACCTCGTGATTTGCTTAACGCCGTTCGACATACTTAAAGCGTAAGAGCGAGAACGCACGATACCACAGCTCCTCTCTCCCTCTCTTGCGCATATTTCTTTATCGTTAGGCGCGATACCCGTCGTTACATTCGTTTAACGAACTGACTCACCTGATGCTAAATATAGCCTTTCACGTAACCAGTTTTTCCTGTCTCGTATACCAAGTTTGAGCAATTGTAAATCGTATATCATTCAAATTAAAGTTGCATTTCGAATGCATAGTAATGGCGAATATTGGACAAGTGTAATGAACACTTGTCGTATAAGCGATCGTGAATTTTATTACGGCTCTATAAGGTATAGTTTCGGTTGTGTCGTTTGTATAGTTTACAGATAGAGTACGCTTAAGCGTCGTTCGTTGGTAGTCTGTGTAACGGCTCGTTACGAGAGCGTTGTTTCCGATATAAAAAAAAATACTACAGATAATATTTGTTAATAAGATTACCGACATATATCCATATTTACGTTAAATAGGTAAGTTTATACGACACATTTTGAGAATATATACATACATACATATCATCACGCCGTGATGTTCTCTCTAGACTTACATACATCTTTCGCTTCGTCCACGTTCATTAGACCTTCATACATGCTCGTCGAAAAATGAGAATATATATACTTATTAAATACGCCACGCGGTTTTACTCGGGTAACTTGTTTGTTCGTATGTATAGGTTTTTTCTGCAATAAAACATATCCTATGTGTTAATCTAACAAATAATCTATCTCTGTGCCAAGTTTCATCCAATTCTGTTCAGTAGTTTTCGCTTGAAAGAGTAACAAACATATACATATATTATTTTATTTCATTCATTTTAATTATAGTATTCCTTCTAATACATATTATAATTCGACCGAGATTTTTTTTACTGTAGAACAGTGTGGTCAACGAAAACATCGAGGGGAAACCAGCATACGTTTGAGAAGAAATTCAAAAGCATATGTATGGTCGTGCTTGATTAATGGCGATGGACTCGCCATATGTCACGTTGCCACCTAAAACTATGTAATCTGGCGGTAAGTGTGTGGGTATTACCTATACACATGTGCCTACCCCTTCGAGGACCCTTGTGGGAACGCGTCAGAATATATATATGTGAATCCTTATTAATATTATAAATGTGATTGTAAGTTTGTTTGTTACGCTTTCACGTAAAAACTACTTAACCGATCATCATAAAACTTTGTACACATATTCTTAGGGGTATTAGAAGTAACATAGGATACTTCTTATTGAAAAAACTTTTTTACGAAAGATAAAAAAGCCGTCCAGGCCGACGAAGTCGTGGGCACAGCTAGTGTTTATATAATTGCTTAAAACTGCGGTGCTCGTCTAGTTTCCAATTTCACTTCGGATTATTTGAACCAGTACCTGGTGGTATCGTAATGTGCTAACTAGCCTAGATCACTTGACACCATTATCATTTTAGACATCAGAAGCGCCGCGCCTCGTAGATTGGTATCAGCTTCCGTGTCCTACTTGTTTAGATAACACGTGGAACGATAATTTGATCCATATTTTGTTGTTTGATATCTTATGTACATTTTTGTATGTATATACTGTATTATGTGTCCCATGGTATTTATATATATATATACTAACTAGTATAATTAATTTTTTCATTAATGAAGAGATTCGCAAATCAACAGGCGTGAATGAGGGTGTGATTGTAAAGATGACGATGGTTTGGACACATAGAAAGGATGAGTGAAGAAAGATTGACGAAACAGATGTACAAAGCAAAAGTGTGTGCAAGAAGAGGCAGAGGAAGGCCACGTTCCAACTACCTGGATCAAATCGATCGGACGTTTAAGGACGGGAACGTTAAGAGTACTCGAAACCGACGAGCATGTATGAAGAGACTGATGAATGTGGACGAAGCGAACCACCTCCACCTTATAGAAGTCCGTAGCCAAATACCACAATTTTTTGTGTTGTGTTCCTACGCGGTGAATAAGGTTTCCAGTAATGAGCTCCTTGGGGAAGGGGGGGATTGTTATATTGTGTTAGCAGCAGAGGGATTAGTCCCATTGTGCGGCCAACACAGTATAACTCTCCGAACACAGAGTGGCAACGCGCAAGTGATACTTCGTAAATAGGCTGCGGTAACCGTTTTCCATCAGGTGGGCTCGTATGCTTGTTTGCCACTCTAGTTGTATAAAAAAAAAAGTAGTTTAGGAGCCCGTCGCGGACAAACAACGTGACGCGTAATGTATATATATATATATCAAGAAGATCTTAGACGAACTCAACTTCCTAAAAAGTTTGCATAATTATAATTTTGGTTGAATCAATCGAATGAGTTCAAGTCCCAAGGTTGGTTTAGTTGAGCGAACTGACGCTCCGCTGTCAAGGCCGCGGCTCGCTTCTTTGGATAGCGTGTCTACGAAACCATCATTCATACATACATACATACATACATACGTGTATATTGTACAACCACTAGCTAATTAATAATAAAAATAATAATAAAAGCAGTGATTAGTCACACCACGAGCTTTACGGTGAAAGAAAACATCGAGAGGAAACCTGCATACGTCTGAGAAGAAATTCAAAAGACGTATGTAATAGTCGTGCTTGAGTAACGGCGATGGACTCGCCATCTGTCACGTTGGCACCTAATATACCTCTGGCGGAAAGTGGGTGTGTGGCTATACACCTCTGCCTACCCCTTCGGGGGCCCTTATGGGAAGGCGTGAGGATATATTATATTTTATAAATATTGTTTTTATATGGCTTTTTTATCTTTAGTAAATATGTTTTTTTTTCAATAAATAGTATCCTATATTACTTCTAATACCTCCAAGAATATGTGTACAAAGTTTCATGATGATCGGTTTAGTAGTTTTTACCTGAAAGGGTAACAAACAAACTTACATGCACATTTATAATGTTAGTAAGGATATATCGTCGTCGCCTAGTTACCATAGTACAAGCTTTGCTTAATTTGGGTTTATGTCAATTTGTGTGGAATTGTCCCAGGGTATTTATTATTATAATCCAACTGATAAAATCTCTCTGTGAAAATTACATCCCATACCGTTCAAGACTTCTTAGCTGGTAAAATATAAACTGTGATTACATAACATGACTCGGTGCATTGATGTGAGGTAATAGTTGAACGTCAACGTTTTTATGAAACAAGGATGAACCAAAATATAAGCCTGCCGGTAGCGGGATTGGTCGGTATAAATATGTTCGGTGTTCGAAGGCCACACTGCAATGCAGGGTTGGCAAAGTTCGCAAATTGCGATTCTCACGAAACTCACTCACTCTATTTGTTAATTTATTGGTCGCCTAAATTTATCGCCCTATTCATTAGTTCGAGGGGGAAACCTTCTATAGGTACCCGACTGTCCTGGTCCTGGGGGGGGCGGTTTGTGTGAGATTTCTACTCACTAAAACCTGTCCCGGCCCAGATTCGTTTGGATAAATAAAAAATATTAATTAAAATTGCCGTGGTTGCTCGCGACACAAAGATCGCAAGTGAACGAACACTGTGATTAGTCACATTACGAGCTTTACGGTGAAGGAAAACATCGAGAGGAAACCTGCATACGTCTGAAAAGCAATTCAAAGGCGTATGTATAGTCGTGCTTCAGTAGCGGTGATGGACTCGCCAGCTATCACGTAATATATGTCTGGAAAGTGGGTGTGTGGGTTTATTTTTTATTACCTATGCACCTCTGCTTACCCCTTCAGGGATCCTTATGGGAAGGCGTGAGGATATATTATTATTATTTTTCATTATTTAAATGTAATAAGTTCGCAGCGCTATCTATCGGGTCCAACCGTGGATCTAAACCATATAATCAAACACACTATTTGCATAGCTGTGCTTAAAAATTGTAAGTACAACTCTCAAGTTTTAGTGGGACTAACGAACGTCGATTTAAACTAGATTTGAATAGGTTGTTGTGAGAAGACCAGATTTATATTCGAATTCATGCTTGAATCGGGCTCGGATAGTTGAGTAAGGTGCGTGTTAAAAATTAGTATACACATGTGACAACCTTAAGTTACATGCGCACGCGCAAGTTCAAGGCGGCGCGTTGGAAAGTGGTCTACATAAAGCAGCGCCGCACGAACCTAGACTATTTTGACACTATGACACCTATTGATACGTCACAGACAAGGCACTCCAAAAATACAAAAGGAGTAGATTTTTCCGGTTATTTCTCCAGCGTAAAATCGGATTCTATTTGCTTGATTGTTTCAAGGATAAAACATATAATTCTATATATTTTGAGTATGTCTGTACGTAGAGACTGATGAATGAGGACGAAGCGAAAGAGGTATGTAAGTCTAGAGAGAACTGGCGCTCTATACAGGTAGTACCCAGATAACCACTTTCGCCAATGATATATTTTAAGTGCCAACGTGACAGATGGTTCGCAATCTGGCGCTGGAAAATCTAGACAAGGTGGACTGGAAACTCGTCCATCGCCATTTGTCAAGCACGACTATACATAATAATATATCCTCACGCCTTCCCACAAGGGTCCCCGAAGGGGTAGGCAGAGGTGTATAGGTAATACCCACACACCCACTTTCCGCCAGAGGTATATTAGGTGCCAACGTGACAGATGGCGAGTCCATCGCCGTTACTCAAGCACGACTATACATACGCCTTTTGAATTTCTTCTCAACTTTATGTAGGTTTCTTTTCTATGTTTGACTGCCTATGTGTTGATCTAGCTAATCTATCTCGATGTAAAATTGCATCCAATTCCGTTCAGCCGTTCTTGGTGGACCCGAATGACATGTATCGACTAAGGAAATCGGACGTTCAAGGACGGGATCGTCAGGAGTACTCGAAACCGACGAGCATGTATGTAGAGACTGATGAATGTGGACGAAGCGAAAGAGGTTCGCCACAGAGGCGCCAGTTCTCTCTAGACTTGCATGTCTGGAGAGAACTGGCGCTCTATACTCTCTGCCTACTCCATTAGGGATTTGGCGTGATGATATATATGTATATATGACTAAGGAAAGGTGTTTGTGCGTTTTCATTGAAGAATCGATGTTTTGGTCGAATAGTCGACAGCGCGACTAATCGATTTGTCACGACTAGCGATGCGTGGCTCATTAGAGGATGTTAGTAGGTACGTTCCGCTGGCGACTTGTGATTTGTACCTTTTTTGACAAATACCTCACAAATTTTAAATCATACCATAGTGTCATTATGATATATCGCCTATAATCCTCAATGAATGGGCTGGCTACCTGATGCACACACATGTCACAGATTGGAGGGTTATTTTAAATAAAAAAAATACGTCAATGAACGCAATATTACTGAAAATAGTACTCCACTGCTTTTGAAAATACTGTTACGTAATAAAAAAAATATGAAAAAGAAATATTGAATTTGTACATTTTTTTTTTTTTGATTGGAGAAAAAAAGTTCTTCAAAAAACACCTCAGGTAAATAATATATAAAAGATATAAAAATTTGTGAGGAACTATCACAGAAATGACTGAACACAGATTTGGAACGAGATATATCATAAACTGGATTTAATCATGGGATATGTCTAAACGGGACACCAAAACAAAATAATATACCATTTAAATTAAATAAGCGGTCGAAACCGTGAGGCATATATAGTTTAAAAAAGGTACAACTGTACCGGTCCGATCTCCAATCAAACACGGTCGTTATGTCTCCCCGACCACAAGTTTTCTAGGGCAAGGTCGCAACGAGGCCTGAAAAAAGAGCAATTGTTCGAACCTACTTACTTATATTTCATGCTATTCAAACAAAATCAATTAAGCATTCGTTTTGTACGTCTTCACGTATATTTAATTGTAATATTAAATTATTACTAGAGCCGTGGTGGCCGAGTGGTTCGGGCAGTTGCCTGCGACGCAAAGGTCGCATTCGTATCCCGACTGTACCAATGAGTTTTTCCGAACTTAAGTACAGTGATTAGTCACACCACGAGCTTTACGATGAAGGAAAACATCGAGAGGAAACCTACATATCTACTGCGATGGACTCGCTATTTGTCGCGTGGTCAACTAAAATATATCTTTGGGAAAATTGGGTCCCCACAGACCACTGCCTACCCATTCGGGGAAGGCGTGATGATATACAGACCAGATTATGGTCAGTGTTAAAGATGTGTCGGCGATGGACTCGCCATCTGTCACGTTGGCACCTAATATACCTCTGGCGGAAAGTGGGTGTGTGGGTATTACCTATACACCTCTGCCTACCCCTTCGGGGACCCTTGTGGGAAGGCGTGAGGATATTATTATTATAAAGATGTGTCTTTATGATTTTCACTAATTCTAACCAAAACTCTTTATTTGTCCGCAGCTCGACCACGTTATGATCATCGCCAGATCGTCAATGGAATTTGCGTCGTAATCATATAAGTCTTAAGCTTCAAAATGTCTCACCACCTTGTAACCGTGTGCATGTTCTGCCTGCTCTGCGCGGCGCACACGTGCGGCTCCCACATTGACAAAAACGACCTCGTGGCCTTCGGGCCTTCGATCCCAGATGTCGACAACTTGAGGATAGACCTACACGAGAAGAGAAAGATAGATTCCAGAGCGAGATATCACCAGAAGCTGCAGAAGATCAGGCACTTGGATAGGTCGAAGAGAGAGGTGGCACCGGCGAAGGCAGATTCGCACATCGACCACATTTTTAGGCAGTACGGGGATGCAGAGACCATGACGATGAACCTGACCGGGTTCAACAAGATGCTGGAGGAGCTTGATCTGTATAAGCTGACCAATGATGCGCAGAAGGCTGAGACAACAGCCAAGTATTTTCACAAGCAGAGCGAAAGAGATGATGTGGTGAATGTAAGTAATTCTTTTTCGCATTTATATTAATAGATATATGAGTATATAGTATAAGAGATAGGTATAGATATATGAGCCGTGGTGGCCGAGTGGTTCGAGCAGTTGCCTGCGACGCAAAGGTCGCAAGTTCGAATCCCGACTGTACCAATTAGTTTTTCTGAACTTAAGTACAGTGATAAGTCACACCACGAGCTTTACGGTGAAGGAAAACATCGAGAGGAAACCTGCATACGTCTGAGAAGAAATTCAAAGGCGTATGTATAGTCGTGCTTGAGTAGCGGCGATGGACTCGCCATCTGTCACGTTGGCACCTAATATACCTCTGGCGGAAAGTGGGTGTGTGGGTATTACCTATACACCTCTGCCTACCCCTTCGGGGACCCTTGTGGGAAGGCGTGAGGATATATTATTATTATTATATAGAGTATGTACATCTCATCTTCATAGCCCGCTACAAAGATCCCGAGTAGGCAGACGTGTGCAGAATACATCACAATTTTTTTGTCGGAGATATATTTAAGGTCTGACAGATAGCAAGTCCATTGTCGTTTCAAGAAATTCAAAGACAAACGTCTTTGAATTTCTTCTCAAGAGTACCTATGCACGTGTGTGACTAATCACTCACTGTAAATAAATTGAGAAGAACTCATTGGTACAGTCGGTATTCGAACTTGGCCACCTCGGCTCAGCTAATATGTGACGTCCAATAAGTGTTCCCTGTATCCCTTACATGGAATAAATGCTTTTAACTATAGACAAGAGTACTCGAAACCGACGAGCATGTATGAAGAGACTGATGAATGTGGACGAAGCGAAAGAGGTGTAAGTCCAGTAAGGGAACAAATGTTAAAAGAGAAAACCGGGGAGTTTCTGTCGCCGTTTCTTCTCCTGGCAGGCTCTTTTCTTGGAAACGGTGGTAACTTTAGTTTTTATTAAGTATATGACGTTCAATAAGTGTTCCCTGTGTCCCATACGTTCAATAGAATATTTTGATTTTTTATTTAGAGAGAACTGGCGCGCTATACTCTCTGCCTACCCCGTTAGGGACCCGGCGTGATGATATGTATATAACTATAGACGACTAACTCGCATATTTAAAATTTCAGTGCATGAGCAGTACAGACCTTGTAAAAACCGTCAACTCGAGGTTAAAACCTCACGAGGCTCACGACCCTCACGAAGGTCCAGACGACTCGGAGGTCATATCAAAAGACACGTTCCAAAGCCTGTGTCCCATCCTATTGTATCAGAAACTGGCAAACACCTCCATTGAGAGATCAGGGTGCGTAATTGAGAGCAGATTGATCAACACTAGGATAGTTCCCCCACAGAATACAGAGCTGGAAAGCGCATCTACTAAGAATATGTACGCTGTCTGGTTGTATTCTTCACTTAGTATAGCAGCCATCAGTGCGTGTGGTCTCTTGGGAGTCGCTGTCATACCTATTATGCATAAGACATATTACAACCATTTACTGCAGTTTCTGGTAGCCTTAGCAGTGGGGACACTATGCGGTGACGCCCTCCTTCATCTAATGCCCCACGCTATGAGTCCGGTGCACGATCACAGCCACGGCCACCAACCAACAGAAGACACCTCCTCCCACAATGACAGGATGTGGAAAGGTTTCGCCGCCATGCTGGGCGTGGTGTTATTCTACTTCACAGAAAAGGGACTGACCGTAGTTGTGGAGTGGAGGAAACGACGCCAGAAGTTGGAGGACGATAAACTCCCCACAAGGGTCAGGGTTCTAAAGGACGAGACGGTTGAGACGGCAAAGCCGCCCATGTCGAACGCCACTTCGAACTCCCTCCTCAAGATCTTCAAGAGGGATGACAAGGGCGATCCCACCACGAAGCTGTGCAAGCATAAGTATTCCGAGTATCCGTATTGCTACGATGAAATCGATACTGATACGCACGATGACCACCACTTGCGTGACGGTCAGATACCGCCCAGTCCCAAAGCGAAACACAACAGTGTGAGTGTTGTGTCCTCGAATGCCCTCAACCCCGAAGCCAAGGAGGAGCCTTCAGCTAAAGATTGGCTCCTGAAAGGAGAGGCTCCTGCTGTCGAGATGAACAATATCAAGCATAAAGAGGACGGAGCCAAAGACGGAGACAGCTATACTGTTATACTGAGGTGAGTTCTCGATCCTCATCGAGAGGAAACCTTTCACCTTCGAGCCGAGAAAGACGCGCAAATCCCGCCCCTAAATCTATACATGTTTGTAATATAAAAATAACCGCTTTTTATTAAATGCATATGGATGTATATACACGGTAGCAAAATCGCATTTTAAAAAATTATTGTCTTTCTGCCTGTTTGTTCCGACTAATCACTAAAACGGCTGGACTGATTTTAACGGGACTTTCACTGGCAGATAGCTGATGTTAAAAGGAATAACTTGACTACTTTTATTTTGGAAACTGAACAACTTGTTTGTTGTAAATTCCATGCGGACAAAGTCGCGGACCTAGCTAGTTTTTTAAATAAAATCTTTTTCTTTAAGTATTACAACCGGGTAGTTTGTATCGCCGTTTCTTCACCTTACAGGTTTCCTTGTAAACGGTGGTAACTAGTTTTATATATATGAGTGAGTTCACAAATATATATATATATATATATATATATATATATATATATATATATTTGTGAACTCACTCATCACGAAATCTCAGGAACTATAAGGCCGATTGACTTGAAATTTGGTAGGAGTATTCCTTACGCGGTGTAGAGGTCAGCTAAGAAAGGATTTTATGAAACCCAACGTTTTTTTTAAAACACTTTTTTAACTATTAACTCCATTGGGGAAGCAATAGTTGAAAAACGTTTTTCTTTTTCACCCGGGCGTAGCTGGGCGGGACAGCTAGTATTTAATATGTGACGTTCAATAAGTGTTCCCAGTCTGTTGGATAAAAGATTGTCGGTTTTGTTGGTTAGGGAGCACTCCCGCGCCCACCACGGCCACTCCCACGCCCACGGCCACGTGCACGCGCCGCCCTCGTCCATCGCCTCCGTGGCCTGGATGGTCATCATGGGCGACGGGCTGCACAACTTCACGGACGGCATGGCCATCGGTGAGTAGAGGGCAAGCGGTCACCGCCGCCCAAACAGTTAGTCGATCCAGATATAAGTATCGGAATTTTTATGGCTACTTAATGTTGTTGTTGCTAAACTGTTCCAATCGCATTAAATTTATTTATGCGTTTCCTTGTAATAGCCTTAAAAGTATATAGCCTTCCTCAATGCAAAACGTTTTTTTGTTTTGGGGTTTTGAAGTATCCCAGGTGAGCGTGGATAAAAAAAAATATTTGGTGCAAAAAAGTATTGAGTTTAGATCAGTCGACAGAATAAGGTATGTTCTTAGAGACTTAATTACGTGACGTATCCTCCTGGCTGCGAAACTTGAGTTCGCAGGTTCTATTCCCGCTGAGGTCACATATTTGTGTGATGAACAAGCATGTATATCGTTGTCAAGTTCCCGTTGTACAAGCTTAACTTAGTTTGGGACTTGGTCAATTTGTGTGGAATTGTCCCAAGGTATTTATTTATATCATGATAGCAATACCATGTGACCATAAGAACCCATGTAAGGTGATGTGTCGTGTCTCCAGGCGCGGCGTTCGCGACCAACATAGCAGGCGGGTTCTCCACGGCCATTGCAGTACTATGCCACGAGTTGCCTCATGAACTTGGTAAGCTATTGCCGCTTCCGTCGCCATTCGGATGGGTGACCATCCCCACAGACACGTGCGTGACTGTTAAATAAACCTCCAAGGTTGTCAGTTGAACGTATTTGATTATTATTTCTAAGAGCAAAGGAGGGTAAAAAAATGGTGGTATTAGTGAAGGTTGGACTTTACGAAGGGGTTGGGGGAGTGGGGAAGCGGGGGTAGTGGTAAGCTTGCAATGAGAGTCGGGCGCTACGAAGGGAACGACTGGGCTGGTTTGAGGTAGGGGCATGTACAGATAGTGCCATCCACAAAGACGCGCCCCACTATCCTCCCCTACAGTTTATAGTGTAAGTGTGTAACCTTCCACTAATGTTTGAGTATTGTCGGCATTTTGAAGCTACCAGGCATGTCATGCCAGTGTGGCGCTGCGAAGGGGACTACAGGGTTGGTTTGGGGGGGGGGGGTTGAAGCCACCAGGCATGTCATGCCAGTGTGGCGCTGCGAAGGGGACCACAGGGTTGGGGAGAGGGCGGAGGGAGGGGTGTAACGAGTGCGGATGCTCAGGGGACTTCGCGGTGCTGCTGAAGGCGGGCATGTCGGTGCGGCGCGCCGTGTGCTACAACGTGCTGTCGTCGGCGCTGTGCCTGCTGGGCATGGTGTGCGGCGTGCTGGCCGGCCACGCGCCCGCCGCCACCAGCTGGCTGTTCGCCGCCGCCGCCGGGATGTTCCTCTACATCGCGCTCGTCGACATGGTCAGTACGCAGTTCGAACGCCGACTGTACCGATGAGTTTTTCTGAACTTAAGTACAGTGATTAGTCACACCACGTGCTTTGCGGTGAAGGAAAACATCGAGAGGAAACCTGCATACGTCTGAGAAGCAATTCAAAGGCGTATGTATAGACGTGCTTGAGTAACGGCGACGGACTCGCCATCTGTCACGTTAGCACCTAAAATGTATATCTGGCGGAAAGTGGGTGTGTGGGTACTGCCTATACACCTCTGCCTACCCCTTTGGGGACCCTTATGGAAAGGCGTGAGGATATAATAAAAATATATATATACTAACTTATGCCCGCGGCTTCGCCCGCGTGGAGTTCGATAAAGTTGCTTTGGTAATGTTCCTGCTAGAATCGGTTAAGCCTCTATGCCGTGAAAGAGCATCATACATTATAATATAAAAACTTTGAAAATTTCAGTATTAAAAAAAAGTAGCCTATGTCCTATTCCTAGGTATAAGCTATCACGATTTCAACTTTCAGCCAAATCGGTTCAGCCGTTTGGCCGTGAAAGAACCGCAAACATCCAAACTGACAAACTTTCACATTTATAGTATTAGTAAGGAGTAAGATGATTGTGTCCGTCCGTCCTCAGATGCCAGAGTTGAGCACGTCCCACAGCAAGGAAGGCACCCTGTGCCAGTGCATCCTGCAGCTGATGGGCCTCGCCTGCGGGGTGGGGGTCATGCTGGTCATAGCTCTGTACGAGGAGGACTTGAAGTCGCTGTTCGGATGAACGCGACCATACCAAGTGATAGTGGCACCCAAAGTGAAGCCAAGTGACACCTTATCTAAGTTTGACAGTGTAATAATATACAGGTTAATAAGTCGCAAAGTTGGAAGCTCAAAACTGAACGTTTTTTGGTGTACTTGTACTCGAATATTGTAGAGATTTAAGTTTGTAAAGCATTGGAATTTGAACTCTTAACTCTTTGTCTATCTCTCTTCTTGATAAGGAGTTGAAACAGGTATCGACTTTATGTCCAATTGAGTTAAGTTCAAGTTTCAATGATATATTTTCAGCTGTTACAGTAATGGTGTCTAAATAATGACGTAACTCAAGATTTTTCTCCGAGTTATACGTTCAAGCTATTTTCGTCTCTATTGACAATTGTCTACTTATATATTTTACTTAAAATCCTGTGCTTAATTGTAAATAAGTATAACGATTATATATGTGCTTTAATAAGCCGTCTTCATTCGTTAATGAAATTATGCCACATTAAAAAGTGGTAGCAAGCTTATTTCAATATTATTTTGCATTGTGTATTGTCAATTATGGTGCAAGGACTTCTCGCTGTGGCGACTTTCTAAATCGGTGCCAACGTAACAGAATAGTCTGTCATACGTAGGTGCATGCCGGGTCCGAATCCGCATTAGACGCCGGTGACCAAAAAATATTAATGGTATGTCATTGTTCGTAAGTAATAATATACGATTTTAAGTTTAAAAAATAAATTAGATGTATGAAGTAAATACATAATAAATGCTAAATTTTTAAAGTGGCAATGTTTCATTATGTATGTGTTAATGTAGATTTTGTAAAGTCTTAAAAAAGAAAGAAAAGTTTTAAAAAGAAGTAGAAAAGTGCGAATTGTCGTCGAGGAGGTGGTACACACGCGGTGTAACAAATAATGGCCTTAAATACTTATTTCATAAGGCAACACTACTTAATTGTTATTGGTAACATTTTACACGTTTACTACCAAACCTACCATTTACAATGTCTAACGGATTTTTTTTTATCAATGTCAAATAAATTAAATTGTGAGCCTCGTTTATCGGAAATTAATTGAATCTATTTCTTTACGTATGCATTTTTTAAATGATAATGTCTTTTAATAATATTTTTATATATAATGATAAAACCATATATATATATAGCAATACACATATTTCTAAGCTACCTCTCTCTAATAAGCGTTTGGGCGGTTCCCGCTTACCTTGCAGCCTTCTTAGTGGTAAAAATACAGTGACGCCTTCCTAATAACTCGGTTCCTAACGTAAATGTTTAATTTTTAATCTAACGCTTATTAAAGGCGCGTCCATTACTGAAAACAATTTAAAAAAATATATTTCATATTACATTTATTTATGCATACAGTTTATTTTATGAATAATGTTTAAACCTACTATAAAATCATAATTAAGAAAGTTTGTTCGTCTTCCACGCAAAACCATTGAACTGATTCGGATGAAACTAAGCCCAGAGATAGATTACTAACTGGATTAGTACTTAGGATATGTGTTGCAAAAAAATTACCAATGAAATAAAAATTTACTCGGGTTAAACCGCGCGGTTCTACTTGTTCATATATATTTTAATTCCGCCGCTCCCTTGAGTAATACAATATTAAACTTTACATATAAACCTTCCTCTTGAGCCACTTTATCTATTGATATCAACCGCATTGAAATCCGTTGAGTAGTTTAAAATATCTCAGCGTACAAACAAGGGGATGCAACTTAAATTTTGTTTAATTCCATTAAGAATGGCACAGAGAGAATTGGCAGAGTGACAAATATGTACGGAAAAATATATATATGTACATGAAGAGTCCACAGATTTGTCGGCGTCGTTCCTCTTGTTAGGCCCCGACTATGACAAATGCATTTATGTATATAAATAAATAAATATATATATATATATATAGAGCCGTGGTGGCCGAGTGGTTCGAGCAGTTGCCTGCGACGCAAAGGTCGCAAGTTCGAATCCCAACTGTACCAATGAGTTTTTCTAAAACTTAAGTACAGTGATTAGTCACACCATCGAGCTTTACGGTGAAGGAAAACATCGAGAGGAAACCTGCATACGTCTGAGAAGAAATTCAAAAGGCGTATGTATAGTCGTGCTTGAGTAACGGCGATGGACTCGCCATCTGTCACTTGGCACCTAATATACCTCTGGCGGAAAGTGGGTGTGTGGGTATTACCTATACACCTCTGCCTACCCCTTCGGGGACCCTTGTGGGAAGGCGTGAGGATATATTATTATTATATATTATATATATATAGTATGCTTACAATGTATTTTCCGTTTATTAATACACTTCTCATCAAAAATATTGAAACACCTTATGTTTTGCAAGCATTATCAGAAAAATGTATATATCTATACTAATATTATAAAGAGGAAAGATTTGTATGTAAGTATGTTTGTAAGGAATTGGCTCAAAAAGTACTGGACCGATTTAAAAAATTCTTTCACCATTTGAATGCTACATTATCACTGATTAATACAGGTAGGCTATTTTAATTGCAAGAAAAATATTAATTTTATGCCGAAATGTTTAAAAAATAAATGTCCACCCGTGCGAAGCCGGGGCGGGCCGCTAGTTTAGGAATATATATATCAAATGTCGTTTAATAGTGAATAATACCTTATATTATTGATTTTTCTGATGCCAAGTATATTATAAGGCGTATTTTTTTACAATATGTATGAAACGATTCCTGTCGTAACTGTTTGTTCCTGCTTTCTGTTAATTTTCTAAAATTGTGTTTTCTTTAAGTCGGTTAAGTATATAATTAAAATTAAGTTAGTTTTATTTATAAGTTTTGTGTTTCAAATCAAGGTTTGGATGTGGCTGTGAGATGGCAACATTATTGTACCTACTTATATAGTTTTCAAACTACCCGAAAGGGTAGTGTAATATGACTTTTCACCGGGAACTCCAGTGCCGTGACAGATGGCGAGTCCATCGTCGTGCTTGAGCGCGACTATACATACGCCTTTAATTGCTTCTCAGACGCATGCAGGTTTCCTCTCGACGTTTTCCTTATGACTTTATTTGAGGTTCTTGAAATTCTTTTAATCCTACTTTTTTTTATTTTATTTATCCTACTAACATTATAAATGTGCAAGTTTGTGTGTATGTTACTTCCTCTTTCACGCAAAAACTACTGAACATCATTGGATGAAATATGGCACAGAGATAGATCATTAGATGGATTAACACAAATGATATGTGATATTGAAATAAAATAAGAATATCTGCCAGTGATATCAAATTTTACACGGGCCAAACCGCAGGGCATCACTAGTCAGGCATGCGTACTTTGATTTTAAAATGCGCACTAGAATAATATTGTATTGTATCTTTGTTTTTTAATCTCGTTTCAACTACCAACAACCAACCAACAACTACTTAACAACTAAATTCAATTAAGATCGATTTAATGGTTACTCAAAGACGGTAACGTCAAGAGTACTCGATACCGGAGCCTGTATGAAGAGACTGATGAATGTGGACGAAGCTAATGAAGTATGCGTCTAAAGATAACTCTCTCTCTCTCTGGCTCTCTCTCTCTGCTAACATAAAAATGTGAATTTTTGTTTCGTAACATGGACTAGACTACAGTATTTTGAAATTGAGATTTAAATCCAATAATGTTGCCAATTCCCACTGTTGGAGACACGTGCGTGAGGCGTGAGGCGGAAGCGAAGTGTGATAATTGTACGAAATATATGAATTATTCGTAACTAATGTGTTGTTTTATTTAATAACTTGCGGTCCGACCCGGCTTCGCACGGGTGGACATTTTTTTTTATAAAAGCAAATATAGTCTGTCACTCAGGGTGAATGTGGCTTTCCAATGGTGAAAGAATTTTTCAAATCGGTCCAGTATATTTTGAGAAAATTGGTTACAAACATACTTACATCCAAATCTTTCCTCTTTATAATATTGGTATAGATTTATGTACAATAACAACAATTAATAATATTTAAAGCCGCAGTGGTTTATCGAGTAGTTGCCTGCGACACAGATCGCAAATTCGACTCCCGATTGTTTCAATGAGCTTTTCTGAACTAAGTACAGTGATTAGTCACACCACGAGCTTTACAATATGTATGTAAGAAACCATATTTGGTTATTAAGTAGAAAAACAAAATTCCAGGACTGTATAGTTCATTAATGTCAATTAAAACCCCTTATATTTGAAAGTCGGCAAAAAAATATTGTAATATTTAACAAAATTGCATTCAAATTGTAAAAATCTTTTTCTTATATATTTATCAATTTGTATCCCCATAGCTTTTATACCACACAGGTGGTAAACAAGCATGCAGTACGCCTGATGGTAAGCGGTTACCGCCGCCTATGGACGCTTGCAACACCAGGGGTATCACTCGCGCCGAGCCTGCAGTCATCGCGTCATCTTTGGGTTGGTATTCAAGCGTCGTGGGGTTGCGGGGTAGTTAGGGTGTGATGCGTTTGGGGTCCCTCGGGAACATTGACGTTTTCCTGATATTATCCAGCCCCAGGTATAACATGACTACCCTCTCGAGACCAATTCCACCACCTGGGAAATAAAAAAGAAATTAAGAGAGAGAGGTCATAGAAAACCGTGGTGGCCGACTGGTTCGAGCCTTGCCTGCGACACAAAGATCGCAAGTTCGAATACCGACTGTACCAATGAGTTTTTTCTAAAACTTAAGTACAGTGATTAGACACACCACGAGCTTTACGGTGAAGGAAAACATCGAGAGGAAACCTGCATACGTCTGAGAAGATATTCAAAGGCGTATGTATAGTCGTACTCGAGTAACGGCGATGGACTCGCCATCTGTCACGTTGGCACCTGATATACCTCTGACGGAAAGTGGGTGTGTGGGTATTACCTATACACCTCTGCCTACCCCTTTGGGGACCCTTGTGGGAAGGCGTGAGGATATAGGTCATAGTATTGCCATCATTATTAGTGAGCGAGAGACGAATGTTTGTGACGTCATGCATTCTTTAATAACTTTCTGGAGATGTTAATGTCATCATCATAAAATCACGCCGAGTCCCTAACGGGGTAGGCAGAGCGTGTAGAGCGCCAGTTCTCTCTAGACTTACATACCTCTTTAGCTTCGTCCACATTCATCAGTCTCTTCATACATGCTCGCCGATTTCGAGTTAACAGAACTGTCACTGACATTAACAGCTGGCATTACCGCACATTTAATTGTAAATTTATGATGAAGAAAGGCATGTTACGTTGGTTTGGACACATATAAAGGATGAGTGAAGAAATATTGACGAAACACATATACAAAGCGAAAGTGTGTGCAAGAAGAGGCAGAGGAAGGCCACGTTCTGTTGCTAAGTTAAACATAATAAGTAGCGCCATCTAGTTCTGCCTAATGTAACTAGCCTTGTATCTTTCTCTTTGCTCTGTGCTCGCACGACCGCCACATAATTATTGTAATACTTAATTAAATAAAATAAATTATACTTAAATTAAACTTTAGCTCTGTCTTTTCAATACAACAGGTTATGGGCCTATCTCATAATTTGAAAAAGTGTTCGTTTTAAATAAAAGTTAAAAGTTTAGTTCCGAAAAGTAACCGCGTGTGTTGTAAGAAAAGTGAGGTTAGGTCGCCGGCCCGGTTTATTTTTTTCTCAGCGTATTTCACATAATAACCCTATCAGTTTTCCGAAGCAATGTCTATAAACACCGTGCATATTGATAAACTGACCGGAAGGGACAATTACAATACATGGAAATTCGCTGTAAGAGCATACTTAGAGCACGAAGATTTATGGTCATGTGTGGATCCTGACAACAAGGAAACCGTTGACACTACCAAAGATATAAAGGCCAAAAGCAAGATTATTCTCCTGGTTGACCCAAATAATTACCACCACATTGAACAGGCATTGAGTGCGCGAGATGTGTGGGCCAAACTTAAGTCTGCGTTTGAAGACTCCGGATTGAGCAGGAAAGTAGCTTTATTACGTGATCTCATTAATACAAACCTAGATAGTTGTACTGATATTGAGGAATATGTAAATAAACTAGTAACTACCGCTCATAAGCTGAGAAATATAAATTTCAAGATTGATGATGAATGGTTGGGAACTCTGATGTTAGCAGGTTTGCCAGACCAGTACAAACCAATGATAATGGGAATAGAAAGCTCCGGTGTCGTAATAAGTGCAGATTCTATTAAAACAAAGTTGTTACAAGAAGTAAAAAAGGAATCTGATACTACTGCATTGTACACAAAGCATAGATACCCGCCAAAGAAAAATTATAGTCCCCAGAATAATCAGAATAAACCCCGTGGTCCCCGTTGCTACAGTTGTAACAAATATGGGCATCTGAGTAAAAATTGTTTTACAAATAAAAAGGAAAATTCTAATTCTAATAAAAATTATGCTGCAGTTTTTTCAGCTTGCACAACAATCAATGATTGTGATTGGTTTGTAGATTCTGGAGCATCCATGCATATGACGAGAAGATCTGATTGGTTATATGAGACAAAGACACCTCCGATACAAACTATAAAGGTGGCCAATAATTCTTCAGTCACCGTACAAAAGATGGGAAATTTGGATCTCAATCTCTGCTGTAGTGATGGTGAAGTAAACCAAGTTCAAGTAAGAGACATCTTGTTTATTCCAGAACTGAGTACTAACTTGTTGTCGGTTAGCCAGTTAGTAAAAAATGGATGTCAAGTTAATTTCCATAGTTGTGGCTGTAATATTTATAATAAAGAAAAAAAATTAGTTGCAACGGCGAGACTTACTAACAATATGTATAAACTGAATACTGTTGGAGGGGGTGCATATCTTACTGCCACTGATAGCATTGAAAGTTTAGATGTATGGCACCGCAGAATGGGACACCTGAATTATGTTGATGTGAAGAAATTAGAAACCTGTACAGAAGGGGTAAAAATTACAAAAAATGACACTAAACCGTGCTTCCCCTGTATACAAGGTAAACAGACCAGATTGCCATTTAGAAACATAGGATCAAGAGCGACATCTCTGCTTGAGGTCATTCACTCTGACCTGTGTGGCCCCATGGAATGTTCATCAATGGGTGGGGCAAAATATTTTATAACATTTATTGACGATTTTTCGAGAAAAGTGTTTGTATATTTTTTAAAGGACAAAACCAATATAACTGCAGTTTTTCATAGCTTCAAATGTGAGGTGGAAAATGAGTTAAATCAGAAGATAAAAATTATTCGCACAGATAATGGCACTGAGTACTGTAATAAAATTTTTTTGAAGTATCTTTCAGACTCTGGCATCAAGCATCAAACTACAACGCCGTACACACCTGAACAGAACGGTTTGAGTGAGAGAAAGAACCGATCTCTTGTAGAACGCGCCAAGTGCATGCTCAGTGATGCAAAGTTGCCAAAAACTTTTTGGGCTGAGGCTGTGTCAACAGCAGCCTACATCATAAATAGATCCCCATCTCGAGTTCTTTATGACATGACACCTGAAGAAAAGTGGTCAGGAAAAAAACCTAATATATGCCACATGAAAATATTTGGATGCATAGCCATGGTTCATGTACCGAAACAACAGAGACAAAAATGGGACACAAAATCTACTGAAATGAGGTTTGTTGGCTACTGTGAAAATACAAAAGGCTACAGATTATTGGACATGAAAAAAGGAATAATTGTAAAGAGTAGAGATGTTGTATTTATAGAAGAGAGTCAAGAGAAGTTAAAACCTACTGCTACTATGACAAAACGGAACATAGTACCAGTTTCATCAACGTTGGGAGTAAGTACGCAGTGTACAGAGTCAGAAGTAACAACTCCGGATGAATCCAGTTTAGAAGAAGAAACACTTGATCAGACACTTATCCAAGACTCTGAAAATCCTACTTCAGGAGATAGTTTATCTTTTTCAGACGCAAATGACTCTACTTATATACCTAGCAGTGGAGAGATAGCAGATGACAGCTCATTCGACCAAAGTTTTTCTAATGTCACAGTCCGAACACGGAATCAGAAACATGTGCAAAGAAGTAAAATAACTGATGAATGTAATGACAATCTATGTTATGCGAATCTGGCTATATGCAATGATCCAATGAGTTTAGAAGAAGCTTTATCATGCACAAATTCACAGCAATGGTTACAAGCCATGGATGAAGAGTATAAGTCATTAATTGAAAATGAAACTTGGATATTAACTAAACTGCCGCTTGGTAAGAAGGCAATACCATGTAAATGGGTGTACAAGACTAAAAAAGATGAGAAAGGAACCATAGCCAAGTACAAAGCACGATTAGTTGTGAAAGGTTGTGCTCAGAAGAAAGGTATTGACTATGATGAAATATACTCACCTGTTATAGGGTATTCCTCGCTCCGCTACCTACTAGCACTGGCTACGAAATATGACATGGACATCGATCAAATGGACGCCGTTTCAGCATTCTTACAAGGCGACATCGAAGAAGAGTTATTTATGGTACAGCCGCCTATGTATAAAAATGGAAATGACACCGATGTCTGTCTATTAAAAAAATCATTATACGGGCTGAAACAAGCCAGCCGGAATTGGAATAAAAAGCTAGATGGTACACTCAGAGACATAGGTCTGAATCGTTCAAGTATCGACCCTTGTATTTATTATAAAATATCCAGTGAGAAAGATATTTTATTTCTAGCAATCTATGTTGATGACTTGATTTTATTCACAAACTGTAAATCTACAAAGGACCAAGTAAAACAAAAATTGTGTGTGAGGTTCTGCATGAAGGACATGGGAGCATTAAGTCACTATATTGGTCTTCATGTGACAAGAGATAGGAAAAATGGTCTAATGTTAATTAATCAAAAGAAATATATACAGGAAGTACTACAGAAATATGGTATGTCAGAATGTAAACCTGTCAAGACACCAATAGATCCACTTACAAAGTTACATTCAACTGGTGAAGAAAATGCAATATTGAGCAATATACCTTACCAAGAAGTAATTGGATGTCTATTATATTTATCTCAAGGGACAAGACCAGACATCAGCTATGTAGTTAATTACCTTAGTAAATACAACAATAAACCAGAAATGAAACATTGGGTAACTTTGAAACGTGTATTGAGATATTTAAGAGGTACAGAAAACTACAGCTTGTCTTACAAGCAATGTGTACAAGAAGAAATTGTTCATGCCTATTGTGATGCTGACTGGGCTAACTCTGAGGATGACAGAAGGTCCTGCACAGGATATGCATTTATATTTCAGGGAGGAGCTATATCATGGAGCTCGAAGCGGCAACCTACTGTTGCACTATCAACAACAGAGGCTGAATACATGTCTTTATCAGCATGCACCCAAGAAGCACTTTGGCTAAAACAACTACAAGAACAGTTTTGGCCACATCTCAAGCATCATACTATACGTATTTATTGCGATAACCAAAGCTGTATTAAACTTTCAGGGAATGATGTTTATAATTCCAGAACCAAACATATAGATGTCCGGCACCATTTTGTGAGGCAGAATATATGTAAAAAGGAGATTGAAGTGCAATATGTCAACACCGGAGAGATGGTTGCCGATATCCTCACCAAAGCGACTCCACAGACCAAGCTCGACTACTTCTCTAGAAAAATGGGTTTATGTTTAAGGGAGGATGTTGCTAAGTTAAACATAATAAGTAGCGCCATCTAGTTCTGCCTAATGTAACTAGCCTTGTATCTTTCTCTTTGCTCTGTGCTCGCACGACCGCCACATAATTATTGTAATACTTAATTAAATAAAATAAATTATACTTAAATTAAACTTTAGCTCTGTCTTTTCAATACAACACGTTCCAACTACCTGGATCAAATAGATTGGACTCCAGACACTTTCTCAAGTATATTAATTATTATTAATATTTCAAGCATACCTGCGTGAGGAGGGCAACCCAGCCTGAATGACTCGATGTAAGCGGCGATTTTACTGACATCTATAAAAAAAAAACAACACATATTTTCAGAACAAGATACATATTTATGGAGAGGTGAGTTTTTTTTATATGTTTGTTACTCTTTCACGCAAAAACTGCTGAACGAAATAGGATGAAACTTGGCACAGAGATAGATTATTTGATACAATACATTTACACATAGGTTATTGTTTAATTGCAAAAAGAGCTACCAATGATATCAAATCTTACGCGAGTGAAAGCATAGGCATGTTTAATATTAAAACGTTTTGAGGTCGCGGGCTCGTATCCCGCTGAGGGCAGGTTTTTGTGATTAATACGAGTAATTATACTTTAATCTTGGATGTCCTGTGTATTTACGAAAATTCTATATGTATAAAAATGAATGTTTCTCTGTATGTACTTTATAGAATCGTATACAGAGAGGTAAGGCTTTAAGAGAGGTAGGGCATAACGGGCTTTCCATTCAAATTTGACCTCCACCTTATAGAAGGCCGTAGCCAAATAACACAATTTATTGTGTTGTGTTCCTACGTGGTGAATAAGGTTTCCAGTAATGAGCTCCTTGGGGAGGGGGGAGGATTGTTATATTGTGTTATAGTGGGTAGCTGCAGAGGGATTAGTCCCATTATGCTGCCAACACAGTATACTCTCCGAACACAGAGTGGCAACGCGCAAGTAATACTTCGGTGTCGTGAGCGTAAATAGGCTGCGGTAACCGTTTTCCATCAGGTGGGCCGTATGCTTGATGGCCACTCTTGTAGTATAAAAAAAAAACAGCTAGATCGATTTTGATAAAAAGTTCTGTTTGGACAACCAATTGAACCCGACACTGGCACTGCGATCGTGTTTCAAAAACTTAAAATTTTCACCCAAGCAAATCTGGTAGGATCCCTCGCAATAGGATTGGCTTACCTATGGCGTGATGCCTGGCCCTCTCTGTGAGGAGGTCGGGGTCGTGTATTCTCTGGGCTCCGCTCAGGATTTCCTCACCACGCATGAACATGTCGTACGAGTTGCTGGCTTTCTGGAAAATTAAAAAAGACTTTTAATAAAAATAATATATCTTCCAGAGGCTCTCTAAAGGGTAGGCAGAGGTGCGTAGGTCACACAATTTTCACCTGAGATATATTTCAGGTGCCGACGTGACAGGTGGGGAGTCCATCGCCGTTGCTTTCTTCTCAAACGTATGCAGGTTTCCTCTCGATGTTTTACTTCACCGTGAAGCTCGTGGTGTGACTAATCACTGTACTTAAAATCAGAAAAACTAATTGGTACAGTCGGGATTCGAACTTGCGATCTTTGCGTTGAAGCCTCTAACTCGAACCACTTGGCAACCACAGTTAATAATTTTAGTTTAATTGCTGTCATTACTCAATGCCGACACACATGGATATCAATAGCAAGACAAGGCGATAGTCGAAAGACGATAAATAGACAAGTTACATAATAATAATATATCCTCTCGCCTTCCCACAAGGGGGTCCCACACACCCCCTTTCCGCCAGAGATATATTTTAGGTGCCAACGTGACAGATGGCGAGTCCGTCGCCGTTACTGCACACATGCTTTTGAGATCGGTCGCTCAAGTACGGGAACGTCAAGAGTACTCGGAACTTCAGTACCGGCGTGACTCACCGGGTCGTTGGGGTCAGGCATGGTGTAGAAGGGTCTCACAGCGAGCGGGTACTTGTCCAGGATGTAGAAGTCGGTGTCGTACTTGGCCCTCACGAGCCTCCCCAGGAGCTTCTCATCCGGCGTGGAGAGGTCCTCCTCCGCGCCCAGGGTCACTCCTGCCCAGAGGACCACAATCGGTACATTTAATAAAAATGATAGGGATCGCTGTCTGTACACTTAATATATATGAAAATTACTCTACTAAAAAGACAGAGTACTCACAACCGACGAGCATGTATGAAGAGACTGATGAATGTAGACGAAGCGAAAGAGGTATGTAAGTCTAGAGAGAACTGGCGCTCTATACTCTCTGCCTACCCCGTTAGGGACTCGGCGTGATGATATGATGATGAAATTTGTCAACTTAAAATACAAACGTATGCAGATTTCGTCTCGTTGTTTTCCTTCACCACATAGCTCTTTTAGCGACTGTGCATAAGTTCAAGTAAGTGTAAGGTGGCCGAGTGGTTCGAGCAGTTGCCTGCGACACAAAGATCGCAAGTTCGCATCCTGACTGTACCAATGAGTTTTTCTGAACTCAAGTTCAGTGATTAGTCACACCACGAGCTTTACTGTGAAGGAAAACATCGAGAGGAAACCTGCATACGTTTGAGAAGCAATTCAAAGGTGTATGTATAGTCGTGCTTGAGTAACGGCGATAGACTCGCCATCTGTCACGTTGGCACCTAATATACCTCTGGCGGAAAGTGGGTGTGTGGGTATTACCCATACACCTCCGCCTACCCCTTCGGGGACACTTGTGGGAAGTCGTGAGGATACATAAGTTCAGAACAAGTCATTGGTACAGTCGGGTTTAGAACCCACAATCAGACAAATCGGCCATCACGGCCTGCACGGAATTGGATGAATTTTGGCACAGGGATAGATTATTTAGCTGGATTAACACATGTTTAAATCCGGAGAAAATATCTAGCTATTATTTTTTTTTTATACAACAAGAGTGGCAAACAAGCATGGATTAACACATGTTTAAATCCGGAGAAAATATCTAGCTATTATTTTTTTTTTATACAACAAGAGTGGCAAACAAGCATACGGCCCACCAGATAAACGGTTACCGTAGCCTATTTACGCTCACAATACCGAAGTATCACTTGCGCGTTGCCACTCTATGTTCGGAGAGTTATACTGTGTTGGCAGCATAATGGGACTAATCCCTCTGCTGCCAACACAATATAACAATCCTCCCCCTCCCCAAGGAGGTCATTACTGGAAACCTTATTCACCGCGTAGGGACACAGCACAATAAATAGTGTTATTTGGCTACGGACTTCTATAAGGTGGAGGTCCTGCCCCAGTCGGGCAGATACAAATTCGAACGGGAAACCCGTTATGCCCTACCTCTCTTAAATTAGTTACCAACCTGCCTCCTTGAGCATTGCTATCGCCTGGGGGAACTCCAGTCTCAGCGGGGGGTCGAGGAACTTGAACGGTTCCACTTTGTACTGCTGACCCACTGTCGCTATCTCTGCTGCGAACCTGGTGGAAAGCCAACATTGTTTATGGCTAAGCCCTTAACACACTGTGTTCAATGAAATTCTTTAAAGAAAATGTATGTTTTTAGGCGTATTGTCGTGCTTGTGTAACAACGATGAACTTGCTATATAATAATAATAATAATATAACCTCACGCCTTGTGACAAGGGTCTCCGAGGGGTAGGCGGAGGTGTATAGGTAGTACCCACACACCCACTTTCCGCCAGTGATATATTTTAGTTGCCAACGTGACAGATGGCTAGTACACTCAACTTTACGTTTTATATATCTCTAGTGAAAACCTCTGCCTACCCCTTCGGAGACCCTTGTGGGAAGATATTCATTATATTTTACGATTACTTCGAGTGGATCAACCTGTTGCATACAGCTCAAAATTCCAAACTATTTTTATACCAAGAAGCCCGCAGCCTCCAAGAAGAAAACACTCACTCATCTCTGAGTCCCCGGAACATGGCAGTGAACGTGGCCCCGATGGTGTCGAGGACCTCGTGGTAATGGTGCTTGAAGGCCATCTCGAGGTCGAGCCCCACGAACTCGGTGAGGTGCCGGTGCGTGTTCGAGTCCTCGGCGCGGAACACGGCACCCACTGTGAACACCTGGAGGACCATGACCGTGACATATATATATGGTATACATGACAGGTATACGTGGTATACCGTTCATTACTCAAAAGTGTAAAGGTCATCGCTTAGAAGTGTCGCAGTCGGGAATCGAACCCACAATTCTCTGATAACAATCGCACTGCGCGCTTCCAAAGGAGTTTCCTTCCGCGAAAGCTCAGGCTGTGGAACGAGCTCCCCGTTGAGGTTTTCCCTGGAGAGTACAGCATGGAGTTCTTCATGAAGGGTGTGAAGAGATTCCTGCAGGGTCGGCAACGTGTGATGCTTATTGGTGTTGCAAGCGTCCACAGGCGGTAACCGCTTATCATCAGACAGACCTCATACTTGTTAGCCACCAGTGTGGTATAAAAAATAACTAACCTTGTCGAAGTCGGCTGCAATTGCCATCTGCTTATACAACTGGGGACTCTGCGCAAGGTAGGCAGACCCGCGGAAGTAGGACACGGTAAACACATTGGCGCCTCCCTCTGACGCGGCAGAAATGATCTTCGGCGTGTGGATCTCCACGAAACCTGTAACGTCATCAAATCAAATCAAATCAAAATCTTTTTATTTCACATAGGCCCAGGTGGGCACTTATAAAACGTCGAAAAAGAAGCACGGTTCGTGTTGGTCGCTTCCATGGAGAAGAACCGGCAAGAAACTCCATGGTTACTCTTTTCAAATCATTAGACATATACAATAACAATATTTTTTCGTTACAGCAATAGTACCCAAGTATGGGGGAACAACGTAGGCCCGACAATAGGTCGCTGCTTACTATACAAAGCATACATAAAACAGGATAATTATAACAATGTTAGCAAGATCTAAGAATCTAAAAAGCCTACAATGTTCTCACATTCACAAATTCATACACATCAACATCCTTTTGTACCACAGTGGCCTGCGCCTGATGGCAAGCGGTTACCACCACCCCTAGTTATAAATTGCTTGTACATACATACAAAAAGAGGCAGGGGAAAACCACGTTCCAACTACCTGGATCAAATAGATCGTACGCTGAAGGACGGGAACGTCAAGAGTACTCGAAATCGACGAGCATGTATGAAGAGACTGATGAATGTGTACGAAGCGAAAGAGGTATGTAAGTCTGGAGAGAACTGGCGCTCTATACTATCTGCCTATTCCGTTAGGGACTTGGCGTGATGATATGTAATAATAATAATAACATTTTTAATACGACGAAATAGCGAGCATTATTAATATAACATCACAAGGATAATAACTGCGATGGACTCGCCATCTGTCACGTTGGCACCTAAACTATATCACTGGCGGAAAGTGGGTGTGTGGGTACTATCTATACACCTCTGCCTACCCTTTCGGGGACCCTTGTGGGAAGGCGTGAGGATATATATATTACAAGGATAATGTAAGGATGTTTGTTACTCAATCACGCCAGACTGGCTATGTATAGCCAGTCTGGCGTGTAGAATTTCATGTCACAATTCTGTAGAATTAGATGAAATTTGGCACAGAGATAGACTATTAGCTGGATTAACTCATAACACGGGCAAAACCACGGGACTCATATAGTTTCACGATTAAACTATATTCCACGCGAACGGAGTCGTCGGCGTAAGCTAGTGGAAATGAAACCTGCGCACACGCACCCTTGCTCGTAAGTATGTCTCTAAAGAGTCGACAGACGCCAGCTTCGATCCTGAAGATGGCCTGGTTGGCAGGAGTGCGCAGGTCCAGGACCCTGTTGTCCAGCCTGGTGTCCTGCAGCACCCGGATCTTCAGACCCTCAGCGTCCTGGACATTACACAATATATACAAACTTTGCTATGTTTGGTACTAGGTCAATTTGCCTAGAATTATAAATAAATATGTCACAGATATTACGATAATTAAACAATAATCTTGGAAGCATGTTCACACGAGATGGAAAGTATGAAAAAGATATTGAAAGAAGGATAACTGTCGGAAATAAGGTGAATGGAGCCATGTCGGCGTTGATGGGCAGTAAAAGTCTGAGCAAGAATGCTCGAGTTGCTGTCCACAACGCGATATTGGTACCTACCTTATTGTATGGCAGCGAATCCTGGGTATGTCAGAGAAAGTATGAAAATAGCTTGAATGTAGTCGAGATGCGATCTCTTCGAAAAATGTGCGGCGTAACGATATTAGATCGAATCCGCAATGAAGAGATTCGCAAATCAACTGGCGTGAATGAGGGCGTGATTGTAAAGATGAAGAAAGGCATGTTACGTTGGTTTAGACATATAGAAAGGATGAGTGAAGAAAGATTGACGAAACAGATATACAAAGCAAAAGTGTGTGCAAGAAGATCAGTTGCTAGGTAACCAAAGGCCCTGGGCAAAGTTAACTAGGGCCCCAACTGAACTATTCAAAATCATTTGTTCCGTATTCGACGTTTTCCAGATTCGTCGTAACACAGTCGACTCATAACAAAATTAATAACCAAATACACATTGTATCTTATTCTAATTAACAAATTAAACCTATGTTGCCATCATTGAAGTCGCATGGAATCTGGCTCCCTTATATTCCTAACTAGCTGTCCCGCCCAGCTTCGCTCGGGTGAAAAAGTTAAATCGCCCGTAACACGATCGCAGCGCCATCTATCGGGTCCAATTGTAAATCTAAACCATTCTCGAATCCACCTTAAGACACTCACGAAAGGGATAGCTTCGCCCGGGTGAAAAAGTTAAATTGCCCGTAGCACGATCGCAGCGCCACCTATCGGGTCCAATTTAATATAGCCTATGTTCACCGGAGATAGTGTAGCTTCCCAACAGTGAAAGAATTTTTCAAATCGGTCCAGTAGTTTTTGAGCCTATTCATTACAAACAAACAAACAAACAAAGTTTTCCTCTTTATAATATTAGTGTGGATGTGGGAGAAATGTTCCCTAGTGCAATGTACAGTTAGTAAGTCCCAGTCCTCGGGCGGCCTGAGCTCGGGGCCTAGCCCCCGCTCACCTGGTCCTCTGGGCGCGCGGCGTCCTCCACCTGCAGCGGCAGCTGGGCCCTGGCCGCAGACACCAGCCACACGGCCCGCGCCATCAGCTCCACGCCGCGCACTGAGCACGAGGCCACCTCCACCGCCGTGGACACCACGCTCGCGTGCACGTCCACTATGGACTCCTTTGCGATACTGGCACCCACAAATGTATATTCTCTTACTATATATATATATATATATATATATATCCTCACGCCTTCCCACAAGGGTCCCCGAAGGTGTAGGCAGAGGTGTATGGATAATACCCACACACCCATTTTCCGCCAGAGGTATATTAGGTGCCAATGTGACAGATGGCGAGTCCGTCGCCGTTACTCAAGCACGACTATACATACGCCTTTGATTTTCTTCTCAGACGTATGCAGGTTTCCTCTCGATGTTTTCCTTCACCGTTCAGCTCGTGGTGTGACTAATCACTGTACTTAAGTTCAGAAAAACTCATTGGTACAGTCGGGATTCAAACTTGCGACCTTTGCGTCGCAGGCGACTGCTCGAACCACTCGGCCACCACGGCTCAACCTCTTTATATGCCAACGTGATATAATGTGACTGGACCGTCGTGAGTTTATTATTGTAAAACGTGATAAAGACGGGTTAATTGTCACGTTTTATGTTCAAGAAATCGTGTATTTTGAAGTTCCAACATTTACCGGCGAATTCGCTAACATTATGACACGATGTCTTTCATGACACGTTAAAACAATTTAAATCGAGTATACTGAAATCTTTTCACCCTTAAACATCTAATTTAAACCTCATATGGAATTGATACATACGAAGTAAAAACAAGATATTTAACTAACTAAATGTTGTGTATACCTATAATTGGTTCATATATTAGACCTATTTATGTGGCAATGTTTATTATTCGTTTTTGTAATATATGTACTGTTGGTTTACCTTAATAAATAAATAAATAAATTATGACTGACGACTGTCTGGTCTAGTGGTTAGAGCTCCTGACTGCGAAACTTGAGGTCGCGGGTTCGAATCCCGCTGAGGTTTCGTGTTCATCACACAAATACCTGCATTTGTGTGATGAACACGAATATTTGTACCTTAGTCTTGGATGTCCTATGTATTTATGTATATATCTATCTATATAAGTAAATATATCGTTGTCTAGTTACCATAACACAAGCTTTGCTTAATTTGAGACTAGGTCAATTTGTGTGGAACTGTCCCCGGGCATTTATTTATTTATTATTATTATTGCAATTAAAATGTTTTTTTTATTTCACTAATGTGGCTATTGAGCACGCGGTCCGTCTGATGGTAAACGGTTCCCGCCGCCTATGGACGCTTACAACATTAGGGTCGCTCACGCGTTGCCCCCTACATGACGTTAAACTGTGTCGAGACCTGGACATGGCGACAAGTCTTTCTATCTAGACCTAGACCTGAAGATCTAGAGTCTGAGAGCTCTAGATTGATTACCAGTCAGTGCAGGATATCAGCTTATGCTGGAAGAGGAACCGTCATATCGACTGTCAATCGTGGCAGCACCAGGCTACAAGGACCCTCCAAAGGGTAGACAGAAGTATATAGGTAGTACCCACACACCCACTTTCCACCAGATATATTTTAGGTGCCAACGTGACAGATGGCGAGTCCATCGCCATTACTCAAGCACGACTATACATACGCCTTTGAATTACTTCTAAAACGTATGCAGGTTTCCTTTCGATGTTTTCCTTCAGCGTAAAGCTCGTGGTGTGACTAATCACTGTACTTAAGTTCAGAAAAACTCATTGGTACAGTCAGGATTCGAACTTGCGATCTTTGTGTCGCAAGCAACTGCTCGAACCACTCGGCCACGACGACTCTTAATAATTAATAAAATAATAATAATAAGAGTACTCGAAACCGACGAGCATGTATGAAGAGACTGATGAATGTGGACGAAGCGAAAGAGGTATATAAGTCTAGAGAGAACTGGCGCTCTATACTCTCTGCCTACCTCTGTATGTAATAATAATAAAGTATAGAGTATAGATAGGAAAAAATGCTTACTTGCCAGCAAACTTGACCATCTGTTTACTGATAGCCCTTTCTTCATTTACGCTGACCAGCAACTGGACAGTACTGGAACACTGCCTGAGCACTGCGAAGCACTGCTTGCCTTTGGCTCGGGATGTTTGGAGACGGGCTACAACACAGACAGCCTCTTATTGCAACAGTCCGGCTAGGTAGGCACCACCGCAGTGTCAGATATCCTGCCAAGCACTAGTGTACGCACACATACTAGGTGGTAGGCCTCTTATTGCAACAGTCCGGCTAGGTAGGCACCAACGCAGTGTCAGATATCCTGCCAAGCACTAGTGTACGCACACATACTAGGTGGTAGGCCTCTTATTGCAACAGTCCGGCTAGGTAGGCACCACCGCAGTGTCAGATATCCTGCCAAGCACTAGTGTACGTACACATACTAGGTGGTAGGCCTCTTTATTGCAACAGTCCGGCTGGTAGGCACCAACGCAGTGTTCATATCCTGCCAAGCACCTGCAAAATGCTCAATATTACCAGGCAGCCTGGCCGGCAACAGTCCGGCTGTGGGTAGGCACCACCGCAGTGTCAGATATCCCGCCAAGCACCAGGTACGCAATACACATAATAGGTGGTGGTGGCCCCTTATTGCAACAGCAATGGTGTAGGCAAATTCACCGCGAGTGTCATATTCTTCGCTGCTAATTAGTAAAAATGCTATCATACTAGGTGGTAGGCCTCTTATTGCAACAGTCCGGCTAGGTAGGCACCACCGCAGTGTCAGATATCCTGCCAAGCACTAGTGTACGTACACATACTAGGTGGTAGGCCTCTTATTGCAACAGGCCGGCTAGGTAGGCACCACCGCAGTGTCAGATCTCCTGTCAAGCACTAGTGTACGTACACATATGCAACAGAGTACATATGCACCATGGCAGTGTCGGATATTTTGGTACCCCAATATAAGAATCAATATACTAACCTCTAATCCACACATCCTGCCCGATTAATTTTTCAGTCAAGTCCTTGACATCAACATAAACTCTGTCCTGGTACTCTCCCGTGGACTGGATCAATTTCATGACTCCATACTGGCCCTCGGACACGTCTTGCTCGTCTTCTACTTGTGGTTGTGCTGTGCCAGCCTTAAAATAAACCAACACACCTTCTGGATAGATTATAAAAACAGACAATAAAATTGTTAATAGTAGCTGTAAAACAAGGCTGTAGTGGCTGAGTGGTTAGAATAGTTTCCTGCAACGCAAAGGTTCGAATCCCAGCTATAGCAATGACTTATAATAAATTTAAGGATGTACATTAATCACACCTAGAGTTTTGTAGTGAGGAAAAGCATTGATATTATCTCTTGATGTTTTCCCCATTGTTTGAGAAAATTCAAAGATGTTATGCTTGAAAAACAACATTGAACTCGCTATCTATTCCATATATATATATATATATATATATGAGTAACGGCGATGGACTCGCCATCTGTCACGTTAGCACCTAATATACCTCTGGCGGAAAGTGGGTGTGTGGGTATTACCTATACACCTCTGCCTACACCCTTCGGGGACCCTTGTGGGAGGGCGTGAGGATATATTTATTCCTAAACCTCACTGCAGGAATGCCATTAGGTAGTAGTAGTAGTAGTAGTAGTAGTAGTAGTAGTAGTAGTAGTATTCTTCTGTACTTATGTCTTCAACAGTTGTTAACAGAATCACCCTATATAAATGATCCGTTGTGCCTAAACCGCTAGGTGGAATCCTAAAGCATTCTATGCTAGGTTACTTAAGTTGCTGAGCCATTAATTGTAGTTCTATAAACCTCAAGAACACAACACTACCTGAGAACAGTGCCATTTGGCTGCAATCACTTTATATCTTGATATAAATAAACATATTAATACATAGGACATCCAACACCAGGGTACATAAATTTGTTTTTTATCAGGAATTGATGCCATAACCTTTAGGATTTCATCATCATTGGCGTTTTTAATATCACCTTATGTTCAGCCTTCTTCTGTAGCTTCTCAGCAGCCTTGGCTGCTTTCTTTGCAGCCTTCTTGCTGTTCGCAGCATCTCCCTCCACTGGGGGTTGGGCGTCCTCTGATACTACCATCTTCTAAAATCGATCAAATCTAAATTAGCCATGCCATATTAAAAAAGCCGTGGTGGCCGAGTGGTTCGAGCAGTTGCCTGCGACACAAAGATCACAAGTTCAAATCCCGACTGTACCAATGAGTTACATACATACATACATATCATCACGCCAAGTCCCTAACGGGGTAGGCAGAGTATAGAGCGCCAGTTCTCTCTAGACTTACATACCTCTTTCGCTTCGTCCACATTCATCAGTCTCTTCATACATGCTCGTCGGTTTCGAGTTAAATTATATATTAGTATTATATATATACTAGTTGCCCGCCCAGCATTGCTTGGGTGAAAAAATAAAAGCCACAGACCCAGTGGCGCCACCTAACGGGTCCAATAGTGAATATAGAACATTCTCAAATACAACTAAACACACACAGAGAAATTTTATTAAAATCGGTCCAGCCCTTGAGTTCAGTACATGTACATGTACAGAAGAAATATATATATATATATAAAGATAGGCAGAGGACAGTAGTATACAATTATATTGTATTCCACGGTTTCTCATATTCTGTTTTAGAAATGAGTACTTCACTAATACTAGTATTTGTTACACATAATTATATGAAAAGCTAATTAAATATATTCAACATTGTGGTTAACAAAATACATACTAAGTATACAGAGTTAGGCTTTAAATTTATATATGAAATACATTTGCTTGGAGAATAAAGTTAGTAAGTTGGTTAGAGAGTTTTAAAAATAAACTTTTGTAATGGCACATGTATAAAAAGTGAAAACATTTCATATTTCAACCTTTTAACCATGGAAATTTTGTTCTTGAATTTATTTCAAGACTAGAAAGGCCGGGAAATTCATCAATAAGTTCGAAAACACGCAATTATTAATAACTTAATAAAAAAAATTAACAGCCGGCTGCATCAGTTTTATGAATAAGAATCAAGTGCTTTCAAGACTCACCTATAGTACTGCAGTATGTTTACTGATAACAATAACGCTTTGATAAAGTGTTAAATAACACTTGAGGTTAATATTTATTTAAAACTTGTAGATAAATAGGTTACGTCCTCTTATCGTGATAATCGGACGATGCCGTCAAATTGGATGACGTTTTTAAGTATCGCCAACCGATGATGTTTTGTTAATGTATCATCATGACATGGAAACTAGTCTTTCGGGTAATTTTTTATAATAAACATTATAGCCATTCGTTTTCCGAATTCCAACATAAAGTAATGAATATTTATTCAATAAATGCATACACATCCATTTCACAAATTTTATCACCGGCATTTTCTTGATGCGGTGCAGAGTTTGGTTCAGTTTCTGGTTTACTGCCATCATTCTTGCCATTTATATTCATTTTATAGTTGGAAGCAGTTTCATCTTCATTATTGCTCCCTGTCACAGACTTAGAACTACTATAAAATTACACAAGATAAAAACTTCTTAAAAGTAAAACTTATACAAATTTCAGAGAAAAAGGCCAGTACTTTTATCATTGTGGCAGACGTCAGACAAACCAAACAATTTGTCTCAAAACATAAATTGGTTCAAACTTAATTTAAAAAATTTGTGTAATGTATAAATTTTTTGTTCAAAATGTCCAAAGAGACCACTGGCCCTGACTTGATGAGCATTAGGGCGGATATATATATTCGTGATTTGTTTACATTGTCAAAATGCCAGTTTTCACTGCTAACATACCCGGAATACTCAAAGTTGGAGATAGAATCGAAATCGGCGGCAAAATTAAAGAGAATGCTCGCAAGTAAGTACAAACATTAGCTAAAAATATGGATATTTTTTTCTGGAATTAACAATTAAAGCCATGGTGGCCGAGTGGTTCGAGTGGCCTGCGACACACAGATCGCAAGTTCGAACTCCGACTGTACCAATGAGTTTTTCTGAACTGAAGCACAGTGATTAGTCACACCACGAGCTTTACAGTGAAGGAAAACATCGAGAGGAAACCTGCATGTTCAAAGGCGTATGTATAGTCGTGCTTGAGTAACAGTGATGGACTCGCCATCTGTCACGTCACCTAAAATATACCTCTGGCGGAAAGTGGATATGTGGGTACTACCTATACACCTCTGCCTACCTTCGGGGTCCCTAGGGGGAAGACCATTTGTAAGTGTAGTTCGAACGCTTCCCTCCAGAATGTCGGTGAACCTCTGCGCCCAGGAGGGCGAGGAGCCGCGCGACGTGGTCCTCCACTTCGACGTGCGCTTCCATAGAGACAACATTATATCTCTGTCTCGCAAGAACGGCGTCTGGATCGGCAGCGGCAACTATGACACCAATTACAATATGTTTGTACCTGGTAAGTGTTACTTTGGGGTTTGATTCCCAATAAGAGCAGATAATTCTATGTCGACTTTTCTGATTCGCAAATCAACTGGCGTGAATGAGGGCGTGATTGTGAAGATGAAGAAAGGCATGTTACGTTGGTTTGGACACATAGAAAGGATGAGTGAAGAAAGATTGACGAAACAGATATACAAAGCGAAAGTGTGTGCAAGAAGAGGCAGAGGAAGGCCACGTTCCAACTAACTGGATCAAATAGATCGGACTCTGAATGACGGGAACGTTAAGAGTACTCGAAACCGACGAGCATGTATGAAGAGACTGATGAATGTGGACGAAGCGAAAGAGGTATGTAAGTCTAGAGAGAACTGGCGCTCTATACTCTCTGCCTACCCCGTTAGGGACTTGGCGTGATGATATGTATGTATGTATGACTTTTCTGATTGGAGCGAACAAATGCATATTTATTACTAGCTGTCCCGCCCAGCTTCGTCTGGGTGAAAGAATAAAAGCCACGCACTCAGTGGCGCCAGCAAGGACATACAGAAAAACAGTAATTTGTATATATAATATAATATATCCTCACGCCTTCCCACAAGGGTCCCCGAAGGGGTCGGCAGAGGTGTATAGGTAATACCTACACACCCACTTTCCGCCAGATGTATATTAGGTGCCAACGTGACAGATGGCGAGTCCATCGCCGTTACTCAAGCACGACTATACATACGCCTTTTGAATTTCTTCTCAGACGTATGCAGAGAGAGTTCCCTCTCGATGTTTTCCTTCACCGTAAAGCTCGTGGTGTGACTAATCACTAATATCATTTTTATATTTTTATACATAATCATACATACATTTCATCCCGAGTCCCTCACGGGGTAGGCAGAGAGTATAGAGCTCCAGGTCTCTCTAGTTTTGCATACCTACATACTTACATAATTACATACTTCATAAAAATATATATTATAGGTTGTTTAGTAGGGTGAATAATTTTTTTCCGTAGTCTATTGTAGGGGGGGGGCCTCTTTTGTGGAGGCCCCAGGTCCCCGGGCCCTCCCCTAAATCCGGCCCTGGGACTCGGCGTGGTGATAAGTATAATTTGAATAACCATTCTCTTAATGTTGTTTCAGGAACAATATTTCGCATTATATTCGAGGTGAAGGATACAGATGTTATAACAATTTACTGTCAGGGCAAGTTTCACTCTAACTTCCTGCCCAAGATTCCTCTCACAATGGCGAGGTATTTAGTAGCTTGGGCCGACGTAGAGCGAGTGACTCATTGCTACTTCTACATGGGGACAAAGGTACGAACTTATTAATCATAAAACGTCACTGTCACGGTGACATGGCGCGAAAACGGTTTTCGCGCTTTTGAACTGCATCTAGGGTTGCCGGTACATAAAACGTTTTGTTTAAACTAGCGGTCCGTCCCGGCTTCCCACGGGTGGACATTAGATTTTTTATAAAGGAGAATATATATGTCTATGTCACTCAGGGTGAATGTAGTTTTTCAATGGTAAAAGAATGTTCCAAATCGGTCCAGTAGTTTCGGACCCTAGTCAATACAAACACACAAACAATCAAATCTTTCCTCTTTATAATATGAATGATATATTGGTGTGTATGTATGTATATTAGTATAGATGAAACGTCAAACGTAAAACTGGTGACATGGCGCGAAAAGTGTTTTCGCGCTTTTGAACTGCATCTAGGGTTGCCGGTACATAAACATTTTGTTTTAATAAATGTCAATCAATCAGATTATTTGTATTTGAAGATTGTAGTACAATGCGTTGACAATGAGAAATCAATGATTTTGATTTATTTTGCACCATTGTGGGTGCATATCTTGCTTAAAGCCTAGGAATATGTATGACTTTGTCTATTTCCTACCTCTACATGAGAGCTCCATCCAAGGATCGTGGAATAAGTATTATAAGTTTTTCTGAACTTAAGTACAGTGATTAGTCACACCACGAGCTTTACGGTGAAGGAAAACATCGAGAGGAAACCTGCATACGTCTGAGAAGAAATTCAAAGGCGTATGTATAGTCGTGCTGAGTAACGGCGATGGACTCGCCATCTGTCACGTTGGCACCTAATATACCTCTGGCGGAAAGTGGGTGTGTGGGTATTACCTATACACCTCTGCCTACCCCTTCGGGGACCCTTGTGGGAAGGCGTGAGGATATATTATTATTTATTATTATTATAATATGATGTTTCAAGTATCAAAGTTTTCCCCAGGCTGTGGGTGGTGACGAGGTGGGTGCGGCGAGCACGTACGCCCCACAGTCGCCACGACCTGGTGTGGTGGTTGGAGATATGAAACGATGGTGATTATTTTGTTGTGTTTTCTCTCGTAGCAAGTTTCGGGAACTTTTGCTACTTAGCCGGGCAATGGCGAGACCTAGGCCTCCAGGTTAGTGCTAAGCAACACAGCTAAGGGCACCCCCTGTGGGGAACGGACCTCGGCTTAGGGCGTTGCTGGATCGCGAGCAAGGGAGCTGGGCGTCTTGCTCGGCGCGGGCGTTTGCGGGGGTCGAGGATCGATCGTGAAACTAGCTTCATTTTCTTTTATAGTTATTTGGGACCCGATGGGCATTATATCATTATCTTTTTCTTTTCTTCTCAGTCCAAGAGTCCATAAGAAATCATCTCCAGGTTCGCCTCATCAACACTCCTCCAATGAGAGTTCTGATGAGGAGTCCAAGTTAAGACCTAAAGCTGAAGGTAGAGCTGACAGGTTTTTCTACGACACTCTGATGTGCCAACCACAGGAGCACACAAAGTTCGGCTCTCCCGAATCCAACCATAGACGCGAGTCCAGCTTAGCCAGAAGCAAGGCGGACTACAGGAAGTATCGCGAACTGTCAGATTCGGAAAAGAATGACAGCGAGGATTTGACAGAAGATGTCATTTCGAAAAATTTAGACTCGTCTATGGCCGAATCGGATGATGTTCTACAAGAGCTAGGATTAAAGAAAAGAAATAGACGCGGCAAGTTTGCTCCTTTCGCCCAAGTGGTTAACTTTATGGGAAAAAATTCGAAAAGAAATTAGTTCCGTGCATCGTGAATAGTTCGTTTGTAGTAATTTAATTTTGATAATTGTTTATGTATATTTGTTTTTTATTTTGAGGAGATATATTAAATGTCGTTTTAATTAGTATTTTTTTTAATTTTCAATTTCTATCTAACAATTTTTATTCATATGTTAGTTCTAATCTTTGTTAGTTTATACATATGGTTTGGTTTGTAAAATTTATCGAGTTGTGATTGGCATTTGGAACTGTGCTGCCAGATATAAAATTGTGAATCAACATTTTCATCTCGACTTAATTTCATTCGGTCAGTAATAACGACGAAAAGACTATTATCCATGTCATGAAAAATTTGTATTTATAGTTTATTTAATACTGAACAAGTCTAACATTAGAAGAATATGTAGGAGTAGGATGAAGAGTTTGAAGAATAAAAAATGCCATGCCACAAATAAAATATAGTAATATTATGTGTATTTACAAAACTCCTTAAAATACGGTCTAGTGTAAGATATATTTACATGAAACACCATAATTTTCTACCATGATTTACATAATATACAAAGCTACTTTTTTAACCCATTTGCGGTAATATCCGAACGTCACATACCCGCAGTTGTAAAATAAAAAGTTTTAACTCGATATGAGCCTTACGAACACACCCATACAGCCTCTAGCAACAGCTTGACTTAGGTCACAAGTTTTTATGCCTATCCTTACCGACATAGTACCCTAACGTCAAAATGAAAAAAGTTTTTCTATCTCGACAGGAGCCTACGTACACACACATACAGCCTCTTGCAATAATTTGATATAGGTCACAAGTCATTATGCCTCTTGCGAATTACGATAAAGTTTATTAAATCGTCACATATTGTTTTAACTCTTGCCAAATTCGCAGATTATATCGGCGTGACTTTCTTTGATTCCAATGTTTAGCAATTGCGACTTTGTTACCAGCAATAGTGATTCACCGTCTATTTCTTGGTCCTGGAGCAGTGATACGGTCTCTGACCAGCCGTACTTGACGAGATGCGATGACATTTGGCCAATCTGTTAAAGTCAGAATATTGTTTTGTAATTGGAATGTGTCAGCTGTCAGATACGTCACATACGTATGAATAAGGGAATATTTTTTTTAAATTGGAATGTGACAGTTATGTGGCATATGAATAAGTGACGTAAGTACGTCTCTATGGATTACATTTATATTTAACAATTATTGTTTACTTCGGATAAGAATATTAATAAAACTAGTGTTGCAATATTATAAAAAAAATAAAGCTCGAAGGACCAAACGATATTTTTAATATTATAGAAGTCCATAGCCAAATAATATTTTTTTTGTGTTGTGTTCATGCGCGATTAATAAGGTTTCCAATAATGAGGTGCTAGGGAATGGGAGAGGATTGTTATATTGTGTTGGCAGCAGAGGGATTAGTCCCATTATGCTGCCAACACAGTATAACTCTCCGAATATAGAGTGGCAATGCGCAAGTGATACTTCGGTATCATCAGCGTAAACCGCTTCCCATCGGATGAGCCGTATGCTTGTTTGCCAATCTTGTAGTATAAAAAAAAATTTTGAATTCGAGCCAAACAACCTACAAGAATGAGAAATTTTACAAGTTCTTACCGTCCAATTTTTGACTGTTGAATGCTGTATAGTTGCGAAAGGATTATCTGAAAATTTTAAACGAGTCAATTACTATTCATAACTATCGATCGCTTTTGCTTACGACTGTACGCTTTACCTACTCATGAAACACGTACATTCACGTACAGATCTATCGATCGCTTTTGCTTACGACTGTACGCTTTACCTCCTCATGAAACACGTACATTCACGTACAGATCTATCGATCGCTTTTGCTCACGACTGTTTTTCTGAACTAAAGTATGATTAGTCACACCACGAGCTTTACGGTGAAGGAAAACATCGAGAGGGAACGAGGGTTGCACGTGCACTGCGATACCATACCACTTATACGTCAGGACAAGAGGAGGCGGCGTGGCCGAGAGGTCACAGCACCCGCCTGCCACGCAAACGGCGCGAGTTCCAATCCCGACTGGATTGAGGAGTTTTTTCTACATTTAATTACAGTGAGGCACACCACGAGCTTTACGGTGAAGGAAAACATCGAGAGGAAACCTGCATACGTCTGAGAAGCAATTCAAAGGCGTATGTGTAGTCGTGCTTGAGTAACGGCGATGGACTCGCCATCTGTCACGATGGCACTTAAAATATACCGAGAATGTTTGTACATCTCTGCCTACCCCTTCGGAGAACCTTATCAAGATATTAATGATTTCGAATAAAAAAATACAAATTTAATTACCTATATTTTCTCTCATGGCAACATTATCTTCTTTACTTTCAGTATTTAGCTGCAGGCAGTGGAATGGCAACACAGGAAATTCTTCAGCTCTGGCAACATTCAGTTCTTCTTTCACAACAGATTTTCCATTTGCTTCTGCGCTTTGTTGATCTTCTTGTGTGTTTCTTTGTAATGTTTTATCTTTTAATGGTTTTCTTATCTGAAATAGATAAAATTTAGTTATTTATTTAAATAAAACCAAGGTGGCTGAGTGGTTCGAGCAGTTGCCTGCGACACAAAGATCGCAAGTTCGAATCCCGACTGTACCAATGAGTTTTTCTGAACTTAAGTACAGTTATTAGTCACACCACGAGATTTACGGTGAAGGAAAACATCGAGAGGAAACCTTCATACGTCTGAGAAGCAATTCAAAGGCGTATGTATAGTCGTGCTTGAGTAACGGCGATGGACTCGCCATCTGTCACGTTGGCACCTAATAAGGAAAGTGGGTGTGTGGGTATTACCTATACGCCTCTGCCTACCCCTTCGGGAACCCTTGTGGGAAGGCGTGAGGATATATATATACAAAAGAAATCATTAAGTTTTGGTCCTTCGAGTCATTTATGATACTTACAGGAAATGCGACATTTGATTCTTGAATGACGAACCCGTCTAAGACATGTGTCAGCACGAATTCGTTTTCATGTTTCAATTCAACTTCATTCACTTTGACGTCATTGTGTATTGGTACACCCGGTGGTGTGTTGTTTTCTTTAGCTTTCAATTCTGTCGTGTCTCCTTTATTTTTTTCAGGTTCTTTAGGTACTTCCGGTTTTATGAAATCGTTAAACTCTTGGCTGTTATCGGATGCAATGTTTGCATTATCAACTTCGCTCGTAATCCTCTGCATCTTGTTAAAATCATCAAGATTCTGTTGCATATTCTCAATAGTGTTCGGTCTAAATTCTTTGTCATTCAAAACACGACCTTTCGCCTGTGTAAATACGGTTTTTCTAACCAATTTGTCTTCTACAGTACCCACTAGGGGCACATTTGTCGCTTTGAGTGCTTCTATTAAAGTAATATTGCTTTGTGGGTCAGTGTTTATGGGTATTACTGTTTTAATGTCATTCACGAGAACATTTTTGACAGCGAGTTCCATTTTCGAAACTTGAGGCTTAACCGGTAGTGTAATGTTAGCTGGTCTAGTATTTACCTGTGCTCTATGGACTGGAGTCGTATTCACTCCGATATCCATAGATTTTGTTATGTTTTTAATTATCATGCTACCGTATTTCAGTGGTTCAGCGGGTTTTACAGAATTCATGGGGATTTTCCTTTGCACGTCATCGGGCGATTCACTTTTTCGTTTCCTGTTCACAGTGTTATTATCTATATTACTAGTGTAGAAGTTAGCTTTTGGTACTTGATTTGGAATTCTATTTGCAATGGCTGGTGGGTTATTTTGCGCTGGCATTTGCACTGAAGTTTGGGTAACGGAATTGCTATAAGCCGGCCTAAATTGTGGTCTGGGTTGTATTGGCTTAAAAGGATAATTTTGTACGTTCCTCGGAGTAGGTATCACGTTTGCTGCACTCACTTCGGCCTTATCTATCGCTTCCGTTTTTATATTACTGTGTAACTGAGGCCGTGGCCCAACGTTTGGGGCAAACGTTTGCCCAAAGTGTTGTACGGGAATATTGACGTTATTCTGCGTTGGATTAACGGAAATTGGTCTAGTCTGGTTGGCTACCGGTCGTACGTTCATGTACAGTTGTCTTTGCAATTCCGATTGGGCGTATACGGCGTTTTGGTTCACAACTTGCCTCTGAGGAACTAGCATCTGATTAGCTTGGCTATAGTTTGTAATAGTTTGGCCAATGTTCCTCTCCATTTGCACGTTGGCGCCAATGTTTGTCATCTGCATCATTTGTATATTGGGCCTTGACTGTTCATGATTCTGAATCATTTGTGGCATTTGATAGTTGGCTATCTGTTGCATATACATCTGATTATGGTCCATATGCTGGTGGCCAGAAGGCACCATGTTGTTTGGCACCTGTTGTACGTACAGTACAGGGTTGGATACTTGTCTGTTTTGGATCCATGGCGGTGTGTTTTGTGGATTTATTAGTATCGTCTGATTTGGATGGATTTGATCACCTGCGCAAGAAAAGATTTATTTATAATCGAAAGAAGAATTTAATAATTAGACAAAAAAGTTGTTTTTCAGGTTCTAAAATGACAGAAGCCTTCCTAATTGCATCAGCTATCTGCCAGTGAAAGTTCCGTCAAAATCAATCCAGCCGTTTCAGAGATTAGCCGGAACAAACAGACAGACAAACATTTTAATTCAGTATATGTATCTATCGAGTAAACTTCCATATGGATTTAGTAAAAAACAGAAATTCCTAATTTATTTATTTGTATAGATGTAGACATGATTTTTAAGAGGCGCGGTGGCCGAGTGGTTCGAACAGCCGCGTGCAACATAAAGATTGCAAGTTCAATCCCGACTGTACCAATGAGTTTTTCTGAATAGTATAGTGATTAGTCACATTACGAGGAAAAGTATAATAGTGCTTGAGTAAGGGCAATGGACACCTAAAAATATATCTCTGGCGGAAAGTGGGTGTGTAGGTACTACTTATACAACACTGCCTACCCCATCGGGGATCCTTGTGGGAAAGCGTGAGGATATATTATCAATTAGTCGTCCACATTCACCAGTCTCTTCATATATGCTCGTCGGTTTCGAGTACTCTTGACGTTCCCGTCCTTGAGCGTCCGATCGATTTGATCCAGGTAGTTGGAACGTGGTCTTCCTCTGCCTCTTCTTGCACACACTTTTGCTTTGTATATCTGGTTCCAAGGCATGGGGATGAACTCACCGTCGATGGCGAGAGGTGTAAGAGTAGAAGGTAGACGTAAAATGCTTTGACACTCACCAGGTTGCATCAGGATCTGTGTTTCGTAGACGAATCTGACTGGACACAGCACCATTTGCTGACCCACCATCTGCTGACCACTGTATAAAGGACAATAAATTGTAAGTACATGATATTCTTTGAGGATAGCCGTGGTGGCCGAGTGGTTTGAGTTGCCTGCGACACAAAGATCGCAAGTTCGAATCTTGTACTGTACTGGACCAATTTTTCTGAACTTAAGTACAGTTATTAGTCACACCACGAGCTTACGGTGAAGGAAAACATCGAGAGGAAACCTGCATACGTCTGAGAAGCAATTCAAAGGCGTATGTATAGTCGTGCTTGAGTAACGGCGATGGACTCGCCATTGCTGCAGAAAGTTGCAAGTCTGTTGAGCACACAGAGCTTGCTGGACGCCAGCTTAGCCTGTCCTCTAAATGACCACGGAACTGAACGTCGCTAGAAGTGTCAACCTTAAGGATCCTAATGCTCTCCGAGATGTTCAGGGGTTCTACATGGCACAAAATGTGGGCTATATTACACCCCTGCCGATTCCTGTGTGAAGGCGTGGGTATTTTATTATTTCAAAAATCAAAATCATACATACATACATATCATCACGCCAAGTCCCTAACGGGGTAGGCAGAGAGTATAGAGCGCCAGTTCTCTCTAGACTTACATACCTCTTTCGCTTCGTCCACATTCATCAGTCTCTTCATACGTGCTCGTCGGTTAATACTCTTAACAAATTAAAATCAAAATCAAAATATTTTATTCAACGTAAGGGACACAGGGAACACTTATTGAACGTCACATATTTAATATAAACTAAAGTTATCACCGTT